>JARPUW010000663.1:0-24000 GCA_030533445.1 Cyprinodon diabolis | reverse complement strand
GTCTGACTGTAGTGAGGGAGCACTAAGCAGGTCTGTCTGTGATGAGGGAGCACTAAGCAGGTCTGACTGTGATGAGGGAGCACTAAGCGGGTCTGACTGTAGTGAGGGAGCACCAAGCAGGTCTGACAGTAGTGAGGGAGCACTAAGCAGGTCTGACTGTGGTGAGGGACCACTAAGCGGGTCTGACTGTGTTGAGGGAGCACTAAGCATGTATGACTGTAGTGAGGGAGCACTAAGCAGGTCTGACTGTAGTGAGGGAGCACTAAGCGGGTCTGACTGTAGTGAGGGAGCACTAAGCAGGTCTGATTGTTGTGAGGGAGCACTAAGCAGATCTGACTATGGTGAGGGACCAGTAAGCGGGTCTGACTGTGTTTGGGGAGCACTAAGCAGGTCTGACTGTGGTGAGGGACCACTAAGCGGGTCTGACTGTGTTGAGGGAGCACTAAGCAGGTCTGACTATGGTGAGGGACCAGTAAGCGGGTCTGACTGTGTTTGGGGAGCACTAAGCAGGTCTGACTGTGGTGAGGGACCACTAAGCGGGTCTGACTGTGTTGAGGGAGCACTAAGCAGGTCTGACTGTGGTGAGGGACCACTAAGCGGGTCTCACTGTGTTTAAGGAGCACTAAGCATGTATGACTGTAGTGAGGGAGCACTAAGCGGGTCTGACTGTAGTGAGGGAGCACTAAGCAGGTCTGACTGTAGTGAGGGAGCTCTAAGCAGGTCTGATTGTTGTGAGGGAGGACTAAGCAGGTCTGACTGTAGTGAGGGAGCACTAAGCAGGTCTTACTGTAGTGAGCGAGCACTAAGCGGGTCTGACTGTAGTGAGGGAGCACTAAGCAGGTATCACTGTAGTGAGGGAGCACTAAGCAGGAATGACTGTAGTGAGGGAGCACTAAGCAGGTATGACTGTAGTGAGGGAGCACTAAGTGGGTATGACTGTAGTGAGGGAGCACTAAGCAGGTATGACTGTAGTGAGGGAGCACTAAGCAGGTCTGACTGTAGTGAGGGAGCACTAAGCGGGTCTGACTGTAGTGAGGGAGCACTAAGCAGGTCTGACTGTAGTGAGGGAGCACTAAGCAGGTCTGACTGTAGTGAGGGTGCACTAAGCAGGTCTGATTGTTGTGAGGGAGCACTAAGCAGGTATGACTGTGGCAAAAGAGCACTAAGCGGGTCTGACTGTAGTGACGGAGCATTGAGCAGTTCTGAATGTAGTGAGGGAGCACTAAGCAGGTCTGACTGTAGTGAGGGAGCACTAAGCAGGTCTGACTGTAGTGAGGGAGCACTAAGCAGGTCTGACTGTAGTGAGGGAGCACTAAGCAGGTCTGACTGTAGTGAGGGAGCACTAAGCAGGTCCGACTGTAGTGAGGGAGCACTAAGCAGGTATGACTGTAGTGAGGAAGCACTAAGCAGGTATGACTTTAGTGAGGGAGCACTAAGCGGGTCTGATTGTTGTGAGGAGCACTTAAAAGGTCGGACTGTTGTGAGGGAGCACTAAGCAGGTATGACTGTAGTGAGGGAGCACTAAGCGGGTCTGACTGTAGTGAGGGAGCACTAACAAGCTCTGATTGTTGTGAGGGAGCACTAAGCACGTCTGACTGTGGTGAGGGACCACTAAGCGGGTCTGACTGTGTTGAGGGAGCACTAGGCAGGTCTGACTGTGTTGAGGGACCACTAAGCGGATCTGACTGTGTTGAGGGAGCACTAAGCAGGTCTGACTGTGGTGAGGGACCACTAAGCAGGTCTGACTGTGTTGAGGGAGCACTAAGCAGGTCTGACTGTGGTGAGGGACCACTAAGCGGGTCTGACTGTGTTGAGGGAGCACTAAGCAGGTATGACTGTAGTGAGGGAGAACTAAGCAGGTCTGACTGTAGTGAGGGAGCACTAAGCAGGTCTGATTGTAGTGAGGGAGCACCAAGCAGGTCTGACAGTAGTGAGGGAGCACTAAGCAGGTCTGACTGTGGTGAGGGACCACTAAGCGGGTCTGACTGTGTTGAGGGAGCACTAAGCATGTATGACTGTAGTGAGGGAGCACTAAGCAGGTCTGACTGTAGTGAGGGAGCACTAAGCGGGTCTGACTGTAGTGAGGGAGCACTAAGCAGGTCTGATTGTTGTGAGGGAGCACTAAGCAGATCTGACTGTAGTTAGGGAGCACTAAGCGGGTCTGACTGTAGTGAGGGAGCACTAAGAAGTTATGCATGTAGTGAGGGAGCAATAAGCGGGTCTGATTGTTGTGAGGGAGCACTTAAAAGGTCAGACTGTTGTGAGGGAGCACTAAGCAGGTATGACTGTAGTTAGGGAGAACTAAGTGGGTCTGACTGTAGTGAGGCAGCACTAAAAAGCTCTGATTGTGGTGAGGGAGCACTAAGCAGGTCTGACTGTGGTGAGGGACCACTAAGCGGGTCTGACTGTGTTGAGGGAGCACTAAGCAGGTCTGACTATGGTGAGGGACCAGTAAGCGGGTCTGACTGTGTTTGGGGCGCACTAAGCAGGTCTGACTGTGGTGAGGGACCACTAAGCGGGTCTGACTGTGTTGAGGGAGCACTAAGCAGGTCTGACTGTGGTGAGGGACCACTAAGCGGGTCTCACTGTGTTGAAGGAGCACTAAGCATGTATGACTGTAGTGAGGGAGCACTAAGCGGGTCTGACTGTAGTGAGGGAGCACTAAGCAGGTCTGACTGTAGTGAGGGAGCTCTAAGCAGGTCTGATTGTTGTGAGGGAGCACTAAGCAGGTCTGACTGTAGTGAGGGAGCACTAAGCAGGTCTTACTGTAGTGAGGGAGCACTAAGCGGGTCTGACTGTAGTGAGGGAGCACTAAGCAGGTATCACTGTAGTGAGGGAGCACTAAGCAGGAATGACTGTAGTGAGGGAGCACTAAGCAGGTATGACTGTAGTGAGGGAGCACTAAGTGGGTATGACTGTAGTGAGGGAGCACTAAGCAGGTATGACTGTAGTGAGGGAGCACTAAGCAGGTCTGACTGTAGTGAGGGAGCACTAAGCGGGTCTGACTTAGTGAGGGAGCACTAAGCAGGTCTGACTGTAGTGAGGGAGCACTAAGCAGGTCTGACTGTAGTGAGGGTGCACTAAGCAGGTCTGATTGTTGTGAGGGAGCACTAAGCAGGTATGACTGTAGTGAGGGAGCACTAAGCAGGTCTGACTGTGGCAAAAGAGCACTAAGCGGGTCTGACTGTAGTGAGGGAGCATTAAGCAGTTCTGAATGTAGTGAGGGAGCACTAAGCAGGTCTGACTGTAGTGAGGGAGTACTAAGCAGGTCTGACTGTAGTGAGGGAGCACTAAGCAGGTCTGACTGTAGTGAGGGAGCACTAAGCAGGTCTGACTGTAGTGAGGGAGCACTAAGCAGGTCCGACTGTAGTGAGGGAGCACTAAGCAGGTATGACTGTAGTGAGGAAGCACTAAGCAGGTATGACTTTAGTGAGGGAGCACTAAGCGGGTCTGATTGTTGTGAGGAGCACTTAAAAGGTCGGACTGTTGTGAGGGAGCACTAAGCAGGTATGACTGTAGTGAGGGAGCACTAAGCGGGTCTGACTGTAGTGAGGGAGCACTAACAAGCTCTGATTGTTGTGAGGGAGCACTAAGCACGTCTGACTGTGGTGAGGGACCACTAAGCGGGTCTGACTGTGTTGAGGGAGCACTAGGCAGGTCTGACTGTGTTGAGGGACCACTAAGCGGATCTGACTGTGTTGAGGGAGCACTAAGCAGGTCTGACTGTGGTGAGGGACCACTAAGCAGGTCTGACTGTGTTGAGGGAGCACTAAGCAGGTCTGACTGTGGTGAGGGACCACTAAGCGGATCTGACTGTGTTGAGGGAGCACTAAGCAGGTCTGACTGTGGTGAGGGACCACTAAGCAGGTCTGACTGTGTTGAGGGAGCACTAAGCAGGTCTGACTGTGGTGAGGGACCACTAAGCGGGTCTGACTGTGTTGAGGGAGCACTAAGCAGGTATGACTGTAGTGAGGGAGAACTAAGCAGGTCTGACTGTAGTGAGGGAGCACTAAGCAGGTCTGATTGTTGTGAGGGAGCACTAAGCAGGTCTGACTGTAGTGAGGGAGCACTAAGCAGGTCTGACTAAGGTGCGGGAGCACTAAGCGGGTCTGAATGTAGTGAGGGAGCACTAAGCAGGTCTGATTGTTGTGAGGGAGCACTAAGCAGATCTGACTGTAGTTAGGGAGCACTAAGCGGGTCTGACTGTAGTGAGGGAGCACTAAGAAGGTATGACTGTAGTGAGGGAGCAATAAGCGGGTCTGATTGTTGTGAGGGAGCACTTAAAAGGTCAGACTGTTGTGAGGGAGCACTAAGCAGGTATGACTGTGGTGAGGGACCACTAAGCGGGTCTGACTGTGTTGAGGGAGCACTAAGCAGGTCTGACTATGGTGAGGGACCAGTAAGCGGGTCTGACTGTGTTGGGGGAGCACTAAGCAGGTCTGACTGTGGTGAGGGACCACTAAGCGGGTCTGACTGTGTTGAGGGAGCACTAAGCAGGTCTGACTGTGGTGAGGGACCACTAAGCGGGTCTGACTGTGGCAAAAGAGCACTAAGCAGGTATAACTGTAGTTAGGGAGCACTAAGCGGGTCTGACTGTAGTGAGGGAGCACTAAGCAGGTATGACTGTAGTGAGGGAGCACTAAGCGGGTCTGACTGTAGTGAGGGAGCACTAAGCGGGTCTGACTGTGGCAAAAGAGCACTAAGCAGGTATGACTGTAGTTAGGGAGCACTAAGCGGGTCTGACTGTAGTGAGGGAGCACTAAGCAGGTATGACTGTAGTGAGGGAGCACTAAGCGGGTCTGACTGTAGTGAGGGAGCACTAAGCGGGTCTGACTGTAGTGAGGGAGCACTAAGCAGGTCTGACTGTGGAAAAAGAGCACTAAGCAGGTATGACTGTAGTGAGGGAGCACTAAGCAGGTGTGACTGTAGTGAGGGAGCACTAAGCAGTTATGACTGTAGTGAGGGAGCACTAAGCAGGTCTGACTGTAGTGAGGGAGCACTAAGCAGGTCTGATTGTTGTGAGGGAGCACTAAGCAGGTATGACTGTATTGAGAGAGCACTAAGCAGGTCTGATTGTTGTGAGGGAGCACTTAGAAGGTATGACTGTAGTGAGGGAGCACTAAGCAGGTATGACTGTAGTGAGGGAGCACTAAGCGGGTCTGACTGTAGTGAGGGAGCACTAAGCGGGTCTGACTGTGGCAAAAGAGCACTAAGCAGGTATGACTGTAGTGAGGGAGCACTAAGCAGGTCTGACTGTAGTGAGGGAGCACTAAGCGGGTCTGACTGTAGTGAGGGAGCACTAAGCAGGTCTGACTGTAGTGAGGGAGCACTAAGCAGGTATGACTGTAGTGAGGGAGCACTAAGCGGGTCTGATTGTTGTGAGGGAGCACTAAGCGGGTCTGACTGTAGTGAGGGAGCACTAAGCAGGTATGCATAGAGTGAGGGAGCACTAAGCGGGTCTGACTGTGGCAAAAGAGCACTAAGCGGGTCTGACTGTAGTGAGGGAGCACTAAGCAGGTATGACTGTAGTGAGGGAGCACTAAGCGGGTCTGACTGTAGTGAGGGAGCACTAAGCGGGTCTGACTGTGGCAAAAGAGCACTAAGCAGGTATGACTGTAGTTAGGGAGCACTAAGCGGGTCTGACTGTAGTGAGGGAGCACTAAGCAGGTATGACTGTAGTGAGGGAGCACTAAGCGGGTCTGACTGTAGTGAGGGAGCACTAAGCGGGTCTGACTGTAGTGAGGGAGCACTAAGCAGGTCTGACTGTGGAAAAAGAGCACTAAGCAGGTATGACTGTAGTGAGGGAGCACTAAGCAGGTGTGACTGTAGTGAGGGAGCACTAAGCAGTTATGACTGTAGTGAGGGAGCACTAAGCAGGTCTGACTGTAGTGAGGGAGCACTAAGCAGGTCTGATTGTTGTGAGGGAGCACTAAGCAGGTATGACTGTATTGAGGGAGCACTAAGCAGGTCTGAATGTTGTGAGGGAGCACTAAGAAGGTATGACTGTAGTGAGGGAGCACTAAGCAGGTATGACTGCAGTGAGGGAGCACTAAGCGGGTCTGACTGTAGTGAGGGAGCACTAAGCGGGTCTGACTGTGGCAAAAGAGCACTAAGCAGGTATGACTGTAGTGAGGGAGCACTAAGCAGGTCTGACTGTAGTGAGGGAGCACTAAGCGGGTCTGACTGTAGTGAGGGAGCACTAAGCAGGTCTGACTGTAGTGAGGGAGCACTAAGCAGGTATGACTGTAGTGAGGGAGCACTAAGCGGGTCTGATTGTTGTGAGGGAGCACTAAGCGGGTCTGACTGTAGTGAGGGAGCACTAAGCAGGTATGCATGTAGTGAGGGAGCACTAAGCGGGTCTGACTGTGGCAAAAGAGCACTAAGCGGGTCTGACTGTAGTGAGGGAGCACTAAGCGGGTCTGACTGTAGTGAGGGAGCACTAAGCGGATCTGACTGTGGCAAAAGAGCACTAAGCGGGTCTGACTGTGTTGAGGGAGCACTAAGCAGGTCTGACTGTGGTGAGGGACCACTAAGCGGGTCTGACTGTGGCAAAAGAGCACTAAGCAGGTATAACTGTAGTTAGGGAGCACTAAGCGGGTCTGACTGTAGTGAGGGAGCACTAAGCAGGTATGACTGTAGTGAGGGAGCACTAAGCGGGTCTGACTGTAGTGAGGGAGCACTAAGCGGGTCTGACTGTGGCAAAAGAGCACTAAGCAGGTATGACTGTAGTTAGGGAGCACTAAGCGGGTCTGACTGTAGTGAGGGAGCACTAAGCAGGTATGACTGTAGTGAGGGAGCACTAAGCGGGTCTGACTGTAGTGAGGGAGCACTAAGCGGGTCTGACTGTAGTGAGGGAGCACTAAGCAGGTCTGACTGTGGAAAAAGAGCACTAAGCAGGTATGACTGTAGTGAGGGAGCACTAAGCAGGTGTGACTGTAGTGAGGGAGCACTAAGCAGTTATGACTGTAGTGAGGGAGCACTAAGCAGGTCTGACTGTAGTGAGGGAGCACTAAGCAGGTCTGATTGTTGTGAGGGAGCACTAAGCAGGTATGACTGTATTGAGAGAGCACTAAGCAGGTCTGATTGTTGTGAGGGAGCACTTAGAAGGTATGACTGTAGTGAGGGAGCACTAAGCAGGTATGACTGTAGTGAGGGAGCACTAAGCGGGTCTGACTGTAGTGAGGGAGCACTAAGCGGGTCTGACTGTGGCAAAAGAGCACTAAGCAGGTATGACTGTAGTGAGGGAGCACTAAGCAGGTCTGACTGTAGTGAGGGAGCACTAAGCGGGTCTGACTGTAGTGAGGGAGCACTAAGCAGGTCTGACTGTAGTGAGGGAGCACTAAGCAGGTATGACTGTAGTGAGGGAGCACTAAGCGGGTCTGATTGTTGTGAGGGAGCACTAAGCGGGTCTGACTGTAGTGAGGGAGCACTAAGCAGGTATGCATAGAGTGAGGGAGCACTAAGCGGGTCTGACTGTGGCAAAAGAGCACTAAGCGGGTCTGACTGTAGTGAGGGAGCACTAAGCAGGTATGACTGTAGTGAGGGAGCACTAAGCGGGTCTGACTGTAGTGAGGGAGCACTAAGCGGGTCTGACTGTGGCAAAAGAGCACTAAGCAGGTATGACTGTAGTTAGGGAGCACTAAGCGGGTCTGACTGTAGTGAGGGAGCACTAAGCAGGTATGACTGTAGTGAGGGAGCACTAAGCGGGTCTGACTGTAGTGAGGGAGCACTAAGCGGGTCTGACTGTAGTGAGGGAGCACTAAGCAGGTCTGACTGTGGAAAAAGAGCACTAAGCAGGTATGACTGTAGTGAGGGAGCACTAAGCAGGTGTGACTGTAGTGAGGGAGCACTAAGCAGTTATGACTGTAGTGAGGGAGCACTAAGCAGGTCTGACTGTAGTGAGGGAGCACTAAGCAGGTCTGATTGTTGTGAGGGAGCACTAAGCAGGTATGACTGTATTGAGGGAGCACTAAGCAGGTCTGAATGTTGTGAGGGAGCACTAAGAAGGTATGACTGTAGTGAGGGAGCACTAAGCAGGTATGACTGCAGTGAGGGAGCACTAAGCGGGTCTGACTGTAGTGAGGGAGCACTAAGCGGGTCTGACTGTGGCAAAAGAGCACTAAGCAGGTATGACTGTAGTGAGGGAGCACTAAGCAGGTCTGACTGTAGTGAGGGAGCACTAAGCGGGTCTGACTGTAGTGAGGGAGCACTAAGCAGGTCTGACTGTAGTGAGGGAGCACTAAGCAGGTATGACTGTAGTGAGGGAGCACTAAGCGGGTCTGATTGTTGTGAGGGAGCACTAAGCGGGTCTGACTGTAGTGAGGGAGCACTAAGCAGGTATGCATGTAGTGAGGGAGCACTAAGCGGGTCTGACTGTGGCAAAAGAGCACTAAGCGGGTCTGACTGTAGTGAGGGAGCACTAAGCGGGTCTGACTGTAGTGAGGGAGCACTAAGCGGATCTGACTGTAGCAAAAGAGCACTAAGCGGGTCTGACTGTAGTGAGGGAGCACTAAGCAGGTCTGACTGTAGTGAGGGAGCACTAAGCAGGTCTGATTGTTGTGAGGTAGCACTAAGCAGGTATGACTGTAGTGAGGGAGCACTAAGCAGGTCTGATTGTTGTGAGGGAGCACTAAGCAGGTTTTACAGTAGTGAGGGAGCACTAAGCAGGTATGACTGTAGTGAGGGAGCACTAAGTGGGTCTGACTGTGGCAAAAGAGCACTAAGCAGGTATGACTGTAGTGAGGGAACACTAAGCAGGTCTGACTGTAGTGAGGGAGCACTAAGCGGGTCTGACTGTAGTGAGGGAGCACTAAGCAGGTCTGTCTGTGATGAGGGAGCACTAAGCAGGTCTGACTGTGATGAGGGAGCACTAAGCGGGTCTGACTGTAGTGAGGGAGCACCAAGCAGGTCTGACAGTAGTGAGGGAGCACTAAGCAGGTCTGACTGTGGTGAGGGACCACTAAGCGGGTCTGACTGTGTTGAGGGAGCACTAAGCATGTATGACTGTAGTGAGGGAGCACTAAGCAGGTCTGACTGTAGTGAGGGAGCACTAAGCGGGTCTGACTGTAGTGAGGGAGCACTAAGCAGGTCTGATTGTTGTGAGGGAGCACTAAGCAGATCTGACTATGGTGAGGGACCAGTAAGCGGGTCTGACTGTGTTTGGGGAGCACTAAGCAGGTCTGACTGTGGTGAGGGACCACTAAGCGGGTCTGACTGTGTTGAGGGAGCACTAAGCAGGTCTGACTATGGTGAGGGACCAGTAAGCGGGTCTGACTGTGTTTGGGGAGCACTAAGCAGGTCTGACTGTGGTGAGGGACCACTAAGCGGGTCTGACTGTGTTGAGGGAGCACTAAGCAGGTCTGACTGTGGTGAGGGACCACTAAGCGGGTCTCACTGTGTTGAAGGAGCACTAAGCATGTATGACTGTAGTGAGGGAGCACTAAGCGGGTCTGACTGTAGTGAGGGAGCACTAAGCAGGTCTGACTGTAGTGAGGGAGCTCTAAGCAGGTCTGATTGTTGTGAGGGAGGACTAAGCAGGTCTGACTGTAGTGAGGGAGCACTAAGCAGGTCTTACTGTAGTGAGCGAGCACTAAGCGGGTCTGACTGTAGTGAGGGAGCACTAAGCAGGTATCACTGTAGTGAGGGAGCACTAAGCAGGAATGACTGTAGTGAGGGAGCACTAAGCAGGTATGACTGTAGTGAGGGAGCACTAAGCAGGTGTGACTGTAGTGAGGGAGCACTAAGCAGTTATGACTGTAGTGAGGGAGCACTAAGCAGGTCTGACTGTAGTGAGGGAGCACTAAGCAGGTCTGATTGTTGTGAGGGAGCACAAAGCAGGTATGACTGTATTGAGGGAGCACTAAGCAGGTCTGAATGTTGTGAGGGAGCACTAAGAAGGTATGACTGTAGTGAGGGAGCACTAAGCAGGTATGACTGCAGTGAGGGAGCACTAAGCGGGTCTGACTGTAGTGAGGGAGCACTAAGCGGGTCTGACTGTGGCAAAAGAGCACTAAGCAGGTATGACTGTAGTGAGGGAGCACTAAGCAGGTCTGACTGTAGTGAGGGAGCACTAAGCGGGTCTGACTGTAGTGAGGGAGCACTAAGCAGGTCTGACTGTAGTGAGGGAGCACTAAGCAGGTATGACTGTAGTGAGGGAGCACTAAGCGGGTCTGATTGTTGTGAGGGAGCACTAAGCGGGTCTGACTGTAGTGAGGGAGCACTAAGCAGGTATGCATGTAGTGAGGGAGCACTAAGCGGGTCTGACTGTGGCAAAAGAGCACTAAGCGGGTCTGACTGTAGTGAGGGAGCACTAAGCGGGTCTGACTGTAGTGAGGGAGCACTAAGCGGATCTGACTGTGGCAAAAGAGCACTAAGCGGGTCTGACTGTAGTGAGGGAGCACTAAGCAGGTCTGACTGTAGTGAGGGAGCACTAAGCAGGTCTGATTGTTGTGAGGTAGCACTAAGCAGGTATGACTGTAGTGAGGGAGCACTAAGCAGGTCTGATTGTTGTGAGGGAGCACTAAGCAGGTTTTACAGTAGTGAGGGAGCACTAAGCAGGTATGACTGTAGTGAGGGAGCACTAAGTGGGTCTGACTGTGGCAAAAGAGCACTAAGCAGGTATGACTGTAGTGAGGGAACACTAAGCAGGTCTGACTGTAGTGAGGGAGCACTAAGCGGGTCTGACTGTAGTGAGGGAGCACTAAGCAGGTCTGTCTGTGATGAGGGAGCACTAAGCAGGTCTGACTGTGATGAGGGAGCACTAAGCGGGTCTGACTGTAGTGAGGGAGCACCAAGCAGGTCTGACAGTAGTGAGGGAGCACTAAGCAGGTCTGACTGTGGTGAGGGACCACTAAGCGGGTCTGACTGTGTTGAGGGAGCACTAAGCATGTATGACTGTAGTGAGGGAGCACTAAGCAGGTCTGACTGTAGTGAGGGAGCACTAAGCGGGTCTGACTGTAGTGAGGGAGCACTAAGCAGGTCTGATTGTTGTGAGGGAGCACTAAGCAGATCTGACTATGGTGAGGGACCAGTAAGCGGGTCTGACTGTGTTTGGGGAGCACTAAGCAGGTCTGACTGTGGTGAGGGACCACTAAGCGGGTCTGACTGTGTTGAGGGAGCACTAAGCAGGTCTGACTATGGTGAGGGACCAGTAAGCGGGTCTGACTGTGTTTGGGGAGCACTAAGCAGGTCTGACTGTGGTGAGGGACCACTAAGCGGGTCTGACTGTGTTGAGGGAGCACTAAGCAGGTCTGACTGTGGTGAGGGACCACTAAGCGGGTCTCACTGTGTTGAAGGAGCACTAAGCATGTATGACTGTAGTGAGGGAGCACTAAGCGGGTCTGACTGTAGTGAGGGAGCACTAAGCAGGTCTGACTGTAGTGAGGGAGCTCTAAGCAGGTCTGATTGTTGTGAGGGAGGACTAAGCAGGTCTGACTGTAGTGAGGGAGCACTAAGCAGGTCTTACTGTAGTGAGCGAGCACTAAGCGGGTCTGACTGTAGTGAGGGAGCACTAAGCAGGTATCACTGTAGTGAGGGAGCACTAAGCAGGAATGACTGTAGTGAGGGAGCACTAAGCAGGTATGACTGTAGTGAGGGAGCACTAAGCAGGTGTGACTGTAGTGAGGGAGCACTAAGCAGTTATGACTGTAGTGAGGGAGCACTAAGCAGGTCTGACTGTAGTGAGGGAGCACTAAGCAGGTCTGATTGTTGTGAGGGAGCACAAAGCAGGTATGACTGTATTGAGGGAGCACTAAGCAGGTCTGAATGTTGTGAGGGAGCACTAAGAAAGTATGACTGTAGTGAGGGAGCACTAAGCAGGTATGACTGCAGTGAGGGAGCACTAAGCGGGTCTGACTGTAGTGAGGGAGCACTAAGCGGGTCTGACTGTGGCAAAAGAGCACTAAGCAGGTATGACTGTAGTGAGGGAGCACTAAGCAGGTCTGACTGTAGTGAGGGAGCACTAAGCGGGTCTGACTGTAGTGAGGGAGCACTAAGCAGGTCTGACTGTAGTGAGGGAGCACTAAGCAGGTATGACTGTAGTGAGGGAGCACTAAGCGGGTCTGATTGTTGTGAGGGAGCACTAAGCGGGTCTGACTGTAGTGAGGGAGCACTAAGCAGGTATGCATGTAGTGAGGGAGCACTAAGCGGGTCTGACTGTGGCAAAAGAGCACTAAGCGGGTCTGACTGTAGTGAGGGAGCACTAAGCGGGTCTGACTGTAGTGAGGGAGCACTAAGCGGATCTGACTGTGGCAAAAGAGCACTAAGCGGGTCTGACTGTAGTGAGGGAGCACTAAGCAGGTCTGACTGTAGTGAGGGAGCACTAAGCAGGTCTGATTGTTGTGAGGTAGCACTAAGCAGGTATGACTGTAGTGAGGGAGCACTAAGCAGGTCTGATTGTTGTGAGGGAGCACTAAGCAGGTTTTACAGTAGTGAGGGAGCACTAAGCAGGTATGACTGTAGTGAGGGAGCACTAAGTGGGTCTGACTGTGGCAAAAGAGCACTAAGCAGGTATGACTGTAGTGAGGGAACACTAAGCAGGTCTGACTGTAGTGAGGGAGCACTAAGCGGGTCTGACTGTAGTGAGGGAGCACTAAGCAGGTCTGTCTGTGATGAGGGAGCACTAAGCAGGTCTGACTGTGATGAGGGAGCACTAAGCGGGTCTGACTGTAGTGAGGGAGCACCAAGCAGGTCTGACAGTAGTGAGGGAGCACTAAGCAGGTCTGACTGTGGTGAGGGACCACTAAGCGGGTCTGACTGTGTTGAGGGAGCACTAAGCATGTATGACTGTAGTGAGGGAGCACTAAGCAGGTCTGACTGTAGTGAGGGAGCACTAAGCGGGTCTGACTGTAGTGAGGGAGCACTAAGCAGGTCTGATTGTTGTGAGGGAGCACTAAGCAGATCTGACTATGGTGAGGGACCAGTAAGCGGGTCTGACTGTGTTTGGGGAGCACTAAGCAGGTCTGACTGTGGTGAGGGACCACTAAGCGGGTCTGACTGTGTTGAGGGAGCACTAAGCAGGTCTGACTATGGTGAGGGACCAGTAAGCGGGTCTGACTGTGTTTGGGGAGCACTAAGCAGGTCTGACTGTGGTGAGGGACCACTAAGCGGGTCTGACTGTGTTGAGGGAGCACTAAGCAGGTCTGACTGTGGTGAGGGACCACTAAGCGGGTCTCACTGTGTTGAAGGAGCACTAAGCATGTATGACTGTAGTGAGGGAGCACTAAGCGGGTCTGACTGTAGTGAGGGAGCACTAAGCAGGTCTGACTGTAGTGAGGGAGCTCTAAGCAGGTCTGATTGTTGTGAGGGAGGACTAAGCAGGTCTGACTGTAGTGAGGGAGCACTAAGCAGGTCTTACTGTAGTGAGCGAGCACTAAGCGGGTCTGACTGTAGTGAGGGAGCACTAAGCAGGTATCACTGTAGTGAGGGAGCACTAAGCAGGAATGACTGTAGTGAGGGAGCACTAAGCAGGTATGACTGTAGTGAGGGAGCACTAAGTGGGTATGACTGTAGTGAGGGAGCACTAAGCAGGTATGACTGTAGTGAGGGAGCACTAAGCAGGTCTGACTGTAGTGAGGGAGCACTAAGCGGGTTTGACTGTAGTGAGGGAGCACTAAGCAGGTCTGACTGTAGTGAGGGAGCACTAAGCAGGTCTGACTGTAGTGAGGGTGCACTAAGCAGGTCTGATTGTTGTGAGGGAGCACTAAGCAGGTATGACTGTAGTGAGGGAGCACTAAGCAGGTCTGACTGTGGCAAAAGAGCACTAAGCGGGTCTGACTGTAGTGAGGGAGCATTAAGCAGTTCTGAATGTAGTGAGGGAGCACTAAGCAGGTCTGACTGTAGTGAGGGAGCACTAAGCAGGTCTGACTGTAGTGAGGGAGCACTAAGCAGGTCTGACTGTAGTGAGGGAGCACTAAGCAGGTCTGACTGTAGTGAGGGAGCACTAAGCAGGTCCGACTGTAGTGAGGGAGCACTAAGCAGGTATGACTGTAGTGAGGAAGCACTAAGCAGGTATGACTTTAGTGAGGGAGCACTAAGCGGGTCTGATTGTTGTGAGGAGCACTTAAAAGGTCGGACTGTTGTGAGGGAGCACTAAGCAGGTATGACTGTAGTGAGGGAGCACTAAGCGGGTCTGACTGTAGTGAGGGAGCACTAACAAGCTCTGATTGTTGTGAGGGAGCACTAAGCACGTCTGACTGTGGTGAGGGACCACTAAGCGGGTCTGACTGTGTTGAGGGAGCACTAGGCAGGTCTGACTGTGTTGAGGGACCACTAAGCGGATCTGACTGTGTTGAGGGAGCACTAAGCAGGTCTGACTGTGGTGAGGGACCACTAAGCAGGTCTGACTGTGTTGAGGGAGCACTAAGCAGGTCTGACTGTGGTGAGGGACCACTAAGCGGGTCTGACTGTGTTGAGGAAGCACTAAGCAGGTATGACTGTAGTGAGGGAGAACTAAGCAGGTCTGACTGTAGTGAGGGAGCACTAAGCAGGTCTGACTGTAGTGAGGGAGCACTAAGCAGGTATGACTGTAGTGAGGGAGCACTAAGCAGGTATGACTGTAGTGAGGGAGCACTAAGCGGGTCTGATTGTTGTGAGGGAGCACTAAGCGGGTCTGACTGTAGTGAGGGAGCACTAAGCAGGTCTGACTGTAGTGAGGGAGCGCTAAGCGGGTCTGACTGTAGTGAGGGAGCACTAAGCAGGTCTGACTGTAGTGAGGGAGCACTAAGCAGGTATGACTGTAGTGAGGGAGCACTAAGCGGGTCTGATTGTTGTGAGGGAGCACTAAGCGGGTCTGACTGTAGTGAGGGAGCACTAAGCAGGTATGCATGTAGTGAGGGAGCACTAAGCGGGTCTGACTGTGGCAAAAGAGCACTAAGCGGGTCTGACTGTAGTGAGGGAGCACTAAGCAGGTATGACTGTAGTGAGGGAGCACTAAGCGGGTCTGACTGTAGTGAGGGAGCACTAAGCGGGTCTGACTGTGGCAAAAGAGCACTAAGCAGGTATGACTGTAGTTAGGGAGCACTAAGCGGGTCTGACTGTAGTGAGGGAGCACTAAGCAGGTATGACTGTAGTGAGGGAGCACTAAGCGGGTCTGACTGTAGTGAGGGAGCACTAAGCGGGTCTGACTGTAGTGAGGGAGCACTAAGCAGGTCTGACTGTGGAAAAAGAGCACTAAGCAGGTATGACTGTAGTGAGGGAGCACTAAGCAGGTGTGACTGTAGTGAGGGAGCACTAAGCAGTTATGACTGTAGTGAGGGAGCACTAAGCAGGTCTGACTGTAGTGAGGGAGCACTAAGCAGGTCTGATTGTTGTGAGGGAGCACTAAGCAGGTATGACTGTATTGAGGGAGCACTAAGCAGGTCTGAATGTTGTGAGGGAGCACTAAGAAGGTATGACTGTAGTGAGGGAGCACTAAGCAGGTATGACTGCAGTGAGGGAGCACTAAGCGGGTCTGACTGTAGTGAGGGAGCACTAAGCGGGTCTGACTGTGGCAAAAGAGCACTAAGCAGGTATGACTGTAGTGAGGGAGCACTAAGCAGGTCTGACTGTAGTGAGGGAGCACTAAGCGGGTCTGACTGTAGTGAGGGAGCACTAAGCAGGTCTGACTGTAGTGAGGGAGCACTAAGCAGGTATGACTGTAGTGAGGGAGCACTAAGCGGGTCTGATTGTTGTGAGGGAGCACTAAGCGGGTCTGACTGTAGTGAGGGAGCACTAAGCAGGTATGCATGTAGTGAGGGAGCACTAAGCGGGTCTGACTGTGGAAAAAGAGCACTAAGCGGGTCTGACTGTAGTGAGGGAGCACTAAGCGGGTCTGACTGTAGTGAGGGAGCACTAAGCGGATCTGACTGTGGCAAAAGAGCACTAAGCGGGTCTGACTGTAGTGAGGGAGCACTAAGCAGGTCTGACTGTAGTGAGGGAGCACTAAGCAGGTCTGATTGTTGTGAGGTAGCACTAAGCAGGTATGACTGTAGTGAGGGAGCACTAAGCAGGTCTGATTGTTGTGAGGGAGCACTAAGCAGGTTTTACAGTAGTGAGGGAGCACTAAGCAGGTATGACTGTAGTGAGGGAGCACTAAGTGGGTCTGACTGTGGCAAAAGAGCACTAAGCAGGTATGACTGTAGTGAGGGAACACTAAGCAGGTCTGACTGTAGTGAGGGAGCACTAAGCGGGTCTGACTGTAGTGAGGGAGCACTAAGCAGGTCTGTCTGTGATGAGGGAGCACTAAGCAGGTCTGACTGTGATGAGGGAGCACTAAGCGGGTCTGACTGTAGTGAGGGAGCACCAAGCAGGTCTGACAGTAGTGAGGGAGCACTAAGCAGGTCTGACTGTGGTGAGGGACCACTAAGCGGGTCTGACTGTGTTGAGGGAGCAATAAGCATGTATGACTGTAGTGAGGGAGCACTAAGCAGGTCTGACTGTAGTGAGGGAGCACTAAGCGGGTCTGACTGTAGTGAGGGAGCACTAAGCAGGTCTGATTGTTGTGAGGGAGCACTAAGCAGATCTGACTATGGTGAGGGACCAGTAAGCGGGTCTGACTGTGTTTGGGGAGCACTAAGCAGGTCTGACTGTGGTGAGGGACCACTAAGCGGGTCTGACTGTGTTGAGGGAGCACTAAGCAGGTCTGACTATGGTGAGGGACCAGTAAGCGGGTCTGACTGTGTTTGGGGAGCACTAAGCAGGTCTGACTGTGGTGAGGGACCACTAAGCGGGTCTGACTGTGTTGAGGGAGCACTAAGCAGGTCTGACTGTGGTGAGGGACCACTAAGCGGGTCTCACTGTGTTGAAGGAGCACTAAGCATGTATGACTGTAGTGAGGGAGCACTAAGCGGGTCTGACTGTAGTGAGGGAGCACTAAGCAGGTCTGACTGTAGTGAGGGAGCTCTAAGCAGGTCTGATTGTTGTGAGGGAGGACTAAGCAGGTCTGACTGTAGTGAGGGAGCACTAAGCAGGTCTTACTGTAGTGAGCGAGCACTAAGCGGGTCTGACTGTAGTGAGGGAGCACTAAGCAGGTATCACTGTAGTGAGGGAGCACTAAGCAGGAATGACTGTAGTGAGGGAGCACTAAGCAGGTATGACTGTAGTGAGGGAGCACTAAGTGGGTATGACTGTAGTGAGGGAGCACTAAGCAGGTATGACTGTAGTGAGGGAGCACTAAGCAGGTCTGACTGTAGTGAGGGAGCACTAAGCGGGTCTGACTGTAGTGAGGGAGCACTAAGCAGGTCTGACTGTAGTGAGGGAGCACTAAGCAGGTCTGACTGTAGTGAGGGTGCACTAAGCAGGTCTGATTGTTGTGAGGGAGCACTAAGCAGGTATGACTGTGGCAAAAGAGCACTAAGCGGGTCTGACTGTAGTGAGGGAGCATTGAGCAGTTCTGAATGTAGTGAGGGAGCACTAAGCAGGTCTGACTGTAGTGAGGGAGCACTAAGCAGGTCTGACTGTAGTGAGGGAGCACTAAGCAGGTCTGACTGTAGTGAGGGAGCACTAAGCAGGTCTGACTGTAGTGAGGGAGCACTAAGCAGGTCCGACTGTAGTGAGGGAGCACTAAGCAGGTATGACTGTAGTGAGGAAGCACTAAGCAGGTATGAATTTAGTGAGGGAGCACTAAGCGGGTCTGATTGTTGTGAGGAGCACTTAAAAGGTCGGACTGTTGTGAGGGAGCACTAAGCAGGTATGACTGTAGTGAGGGAGCACTAAGCGGGTCTGACTGTAGTGAGGGAGCACTAACAAGCTCTGATTGTTGTGAGGGAGCACTAAGCACGTCTGACTGTGGTGAGGGACCACTAAGCGGGTCTGACTGTGTTGAGGGAGCACTAGGCAGGTCTGACTGTGTTGAGGGACCACTAAGCGGATCTGACTGTGTTGAGGGAGCACTAAGCAGGTCTGACTGTGGTGAGGGACCACTAAGCAGGTCTGACTGTGTTGAGGGAGCACTAAGCAGGTCTGACTGTGGTGAGGGACCACTAAGCGGGTCTGACTGTGTTGAGGGAGCACTAAGCAGGTATGACTGTAGTGAGGGAGAACTAAGCAGGTCTGACTGTAGTGAGGGAGCACTAAGCAGGTCTGATTGTAGTGAGGGAGCACCAAGCAGGTCTGACAGTAGTGAGGGAGCACTAAGCAGGTCTGACTGTGGTGAGGGACCACTAAGCGGGTCTGACTGTGTTGAGGGAGCACTAAGCATGTATGACTGTAGTGAGGGAGCACTAAGCAGGTCTGACTGTAGTGAGGGAGCACTAAGCGGGTCTGACTGTAGTGAGGGAGCACTAAGCAGGTCTGATTGTTGTGAGGGAGCACTAAGCAGATCTGACTGTAGTTAGGGAGCACTAAGCGGGTCTGACTGTAGTGAGGGAGCACTAAGAAGTTATGCATGTAGTGAGGGAGCAATAAGCGGGTCTGATTGTTGTGAGGGAGCACTTAAAAGGTCAGACTGTTGTGAGGGAGCACTAAGCAGGTATGACTGTAGTTAGGGAGAACTAAGTGGGTCTGACTGTAGTGAGGCAGCACTAAAAAGCTCTGATTGTGGTGAGGGAGCACTAAGCAGGTCTGACTGTGGTGAGGGACCACTAAGCGGGTCTGACTGTGTTGAGGGAGCACTAAGCAGGTCTGACTATGGTGAGGGACCAGTAAGCGGGTCTGACTGTGTTTGGGGAGCACTAAGCAGGTCTGACTGTGGTGAGGGACCACTAAGCGGGTCTGACTGTGTTGAGGGAGCACTAAGCAGGTCTGACTGTGGTGAGGGACCACTAAGCGGGTCTCACTGTGTTGAAGGAGCACTAAGCATGTATGACTGTAGTGAGGGAGCACTAAGCGGGTCTGACTGTAGTGAGGGAGCACTAAGCAGGTCTGACTGTAGTGAGGGAGCTCTAAGCAGGTCTGATTGTTGTGAGGGAGCACTAAGCAGGTCTGACTGTAGTGAGGGAGCACTAAGCAGGTCTTACTGTAGTGAGGGAGCACTAAGCGGGTCTGACTGTAGTGAGGGAGCACTAAGCAGGTATCACTGTAGTGAGGGAGCACTAAGCAGGAATGACTGTAGTGAGGGAGCACTAAGCAGGTATGACTGTAGTGAGGGAGCACTAAGTGGGTATGACTGTAGTGAGGGAGCACTAAGCAGGTATGACTGTAGTGAGGGAGCACTAAGCAGGTCTGACTGTAGTGAGGGAGCACTAAGCGGGTCTGACTGTAGTGAGGGAGCACTAAGCAGGTCTGACTGTAGTGAGGGAGCACTAAGCAGGTCTGACTGTAGTGAGGGTGCACTAAGCAGGTCTGATTGTTGTGAGGGAGCACTAAGCAGGTATGACTGTAGTGAGGGAGCACTAAGCAGGTCTGACTGTGGCAAAAGAGCACTAAGCGGGTCTGACTGTAGTGAGGGAGCATTAAGCAGTTCTGAATGTAGTGAGGGAGCACTAAGCAGGTCTGACTGTAGTGAGGGAGTACTAAGCAGGTCTGACTGTAGTGAGGGAGCACTAAGCAGGTCTGACTGTAGTGAGGGAGCACTAAGCAGGTCTGACTGTAGTGAGGGAGCACTAAGCAGGTCCGACTGTAGTGAGGGAGCACTAAGCAGGTATGACTGTAGTGAGGAAGCACTAAGCAGGTATGACTTTAGTGAGGGAGCACTAAGCGGGTCTGATTGTTGTGAGGAGCACTTAAAAGGTCGGACTGTTGTGAGGGAGCACTAAGCAGGTATGACTGTAGTGAGGGAGCACTAAGCGGGTCTGACTGTAGTGAGGGAGCACTAACAAGCTCTGATTGTTGTGAGGGAGCACTAAGCACGTCTGACTGTGGTGAGGGACCACTAAGCGGGTCTGACTGTGTTGAGGGAGCACTAGGCAGGTCTGACTGTGTTGAGGGACCACTAAGCGGATCTGACTGTGTTGAGGGAGCACTAAGCAGGTCTGACTGTGGTGAGGGAACACTAAGCAGGTCTGACTGTGTTGAGGGAGCACTAAGCAGGTCTGACTGTGGTGAGGGACCACTAAGCGGGTCTGACTGTGTTGAGGGAGCACTAAGCAGGTATGACTGTAGTGAGGGAGAACTAAGCAGGTCTGACTGTAGTGAGGGAGCACTAAGCAGGTCTGATTGTTGTGAGGGAGCACTAAGCAGGTCTGACTGTAGTGAGGGAGCACTAAGCAGGTCTGACTGTAGTGAGGGAGCACTAAGCAGGTATGACTGTAGTGAGGGAGCACTAAGGGGGTCTGACTGTAGTGAGGGAGCACGAAGCGGGTCTGACTGTAGTGAGGGAGCACTAAGCGGGTCTGACTATGGCAAAAGAGCACTAAGCAGGTATGACTGTAGTGAGGGAGCACTAAGCGGGTCTGACTGTAGTGAGGGAGCACTAAGCAGGTATGACTGTAGTGAGGGAACACTAAGCGGGTCTGACTGTAGTGAGGGAGCACTAAGCGGGTCTGACTGTAGTGAGGGAGCACTAAGCAGGTATGACTGTAGTGAGGGAGCACTAAGCGGGTCTGACTGTAGTGAGGGAGCACTAAGCGGGTCTGACTGTAGTGAGGGAGCACTAAGCAGGTCTGACTGTGGAAAAAGAGCACTAAGCAGGTATGACTGTAGTGAGGGAGCACTAAGCAGGTCTGACTGTAGTGAGGGAGCACTAAGCAGGTCCGACTGTAGTGAGGGAGCACTAAGCAGGTATGACTGTAGTGAGGAAGCACTAAGCAGGTATGACTTTAGTGAGGGAGCACTAAGCGGGTCTGATTGTTGTGAGGAGCACTTAAAAGGTCGGACTGTTGTGAGGGAGCACTAAGCAGGTATGACTGTAGTGAGGGAGCACTAAGCGGGTCTGACTGTAGTGAGGGAGCACTAACAAGCTCTGATTGTTGTGAGGGAGCACTAAGCACGTCTGACTGTGGTGAGGGACCACTAAGTGGGTCTGACTGTGTTGAGGGAGCACTAGGCAGGTCTGACTGTGTTGAGGGACCACTAAGCGGATCTGACTGTGTTGAGGGAGCACTAAGCAGGTCTGACTGTGGTGAGGGACCACTAAGCAGGTCTGACTGTGTTGAGGGAGCACTAAGCATGTATGACTGTAGTGAGGGAGCACTAAGCGGGTCTGACTGTAGTGAGGGAGCACTAAGCAGGTCTGACTGTAGTGAGGGAGCTCTAAGCAGGTCTGATTGTTGTGAGGGAGCACTAAGCAGGTCTGACTGTAGTGAGGGAGCACTAAGCAGGTCTTACTGTAGTGAGGGAGCACTAAGCGGGTCTGACTGTAGTGAGGGAGCACTAAGCAGGTATCACTGTAGTGAGGGAGCACTAAGCAGGAATGACTGTAGTGAGGGAGCACTAAGCAGGTATGACTGTAGTGAGGGAGCACTAAGTGGGTATGACTGTAGTGAGGGAGCACTAAGCAGGTATGACTGTAGTGAGGGAGCACTAAGCAGGTCTGACTGTAGTGAGGGAGCACTAAGCGGGTCTGACTGTAGTGAGGGAGCACTAAGCAGGTCTGACTGTAGTGAGGGAGCACTAAGCAGGTCTGACTGTAGTGAGGGTGCACTAAGCAGGTCTGATTGTTGTGAGGGAGCACTAAGCAGGTATGACTGTAGTGAGGGAGCACTAAGCAGGTCTGACTGTGGCAAAAGAGCACTAAGCGGGTCTGACTGTAGTGAGGGAGCATTAAGCAGTTCTGAATGTAGTGAGGGAGCACTAAGCAGGTCTGACTGTAGTGAGGGAGTACTAAGCAGGTCTGACTGTAGTGAGGGAGCACTAAGCAGGTCTGACTGTAGTGAGGGAGCACTAAGCAGGTCTGACTGTAGTGAGGGAGCACTAAGCAGGTCCGACTGTAGTGAGGGAGCACTAAGCAGGTATGACTGTAGTGAGGAAGCACTAAGCAGGTATGACTTTAGTGAGGGAGCACTAAGCGGGTCTGATTGTTGTGAGGAGCACTTAAAAGGTCGGACTGTTGTGAGGGAGCACTAAGCAGGTATGACTGTAGTGAGGGAGCACTAAGCGGGTCTGACTGTAGTGAGGGAGCACTAACAAGCTCTGATTGTTGTGAGGGAGCACTAAGCACGTCTGACTGTGGTGAGGGACCACTAAGCGGGTCTGACTGTGTTGAGGGAGCACTAGGCAGGTCTGACTGTGTTGAGGGACCACTAAGCGGATCTGACTGTGTTGAGGGAGCACTAAGCAGGTCTGACTGTGGTGAGGGAACACTAAGCAGGTCTGACTGTGTTGAGGGAGCACTAAGCAGGTCTGACTGTGGTGAGGGACCACTAAGCGGGTCTGACTGTGTTGAGGGAGCACTAAGCAGGTATGACTGTAGTGAGGGAGAACTAAGCAGGTCTGACTGTAGTGAGGGAGCACTAAGCAGGTCTGATTGTTGTGAGGGAGCACTAAGCAGGTCTGACTGTAGTGAGGGAGCACTAAGCAGGTCTGACTGTAGTGAGGGAGCACTAAGCAGGTATGACTGTAGTGAGGGAGCACTAAGGGGGTCTGACTGTAGTGAGGGAGCACGAAGCGGGTCTGACTGTAGTGAGGGAGCACTAAGCGGGTCTGACTATGGCAAAAGAGCACTAAGCAGGTATGACTGTAGTGAGGGAGCACTAAGCGGGTCTGACTGTAGTGAGGGAGCACTAAGCAGGTATGACTGTAGTGAGGGAACACTAAGCGGGTCTGACTGTAGTGAGGGAGCACTAAGCGGGTCTGACTGTAGTGAGGGAGCACTAAGCAGGTATGACTGTAGTGAGGGAGCACTAAGCGGGTCTGACTGTAGTGAGGGAGCACTAAGCGGGTCTGACTGTAGTGAGGGAGCACTAAGCAGGTCTGACTGTGGAAAAAGAGCACTAAGCAGGTATGACTGTAGTGAGGGAGCACTAAGCAGGTCTGACTGTAGTGAGGGAGCACTAAGCAGGTCCGACTGTAGTGAGGGAGCACTAAGCAGGTATGACTGTAGTGAGGAAGCACTAAGCAGGTATGACTTTAGTGAGGGAGCACTAAGCGGGTCTGATTGTTGTGAGGAGCACTTAAAAGGTCGGACTGTTGTGAGGGAGCACTAAGCAGGTATGACTGTAGTGAGGGAGCACTAAGCGGGTCTGACTGTAGTGAGGGAGCACTAACAAGCTCTGATTGTTGTGAGGGAGCACTAAGCACGTCTGACTGTGGTGAGGGACCACTAAGTGGGTCTGACTGTGTTGAGGGAGCACTAGGCAGGTCTGACTGTGTTGAGGGACCACTAAGCGGATCTGACTGTGTTGAGGGAGCACTAAGCAGGTCTGACTGTGGTGAGGGACCACTAAGCAGGTCTGACTGTGTTGAGGGAGCACTAAGCAGGTCTGACTGTGGTGAGGGACCACTAAGCGGGTCTGACTGTGTTGAGGGAGCACTAAGCAGGTATGACTGTAGTGAGGGAGAACTAAGCAGGTCTGACTGTAGTGAGGGAGCACTAAGCAGGTCTGATTGTTGTGAGGGAGCACTAAGCAGGTCTGACTGTAGTGAGGGAGCACTAAGCAGGTCTGACTGTAGTGAGGGAGCACTAAGCAGGTCTGACTGTAGTGAGGGAGCACTAAGCAGGTATGACTGTAGTGAGGGAGCACTAAGGGGGTTTGACTGTAGTGAGGGAGCAGAAGCGGGTCTGACTGTAGTGAGGGAGCACTAAGCGGGTCTGACTATGGCAAAAGAGCACTAAGCAGGTATGACTGTAGTGAGGGAGCACTAAGCGGGTCTGACTGTAGTGAGGGAGCACTAAGCAGGTATGACTGTAGTGAGGGAACACTAAGCGGGTCTGACTGTAGTGAGGGAGCACTAAGCGGGTCTGACTGTAGTGAGGGAGAACTAAGCAGGTATGACTGTAGTGAGGGAGCACTAAGCGGGTCTGACTATAGTGAGGGAGCACTAAACGGGTCTGAATGTAGTGAGGGAGCACTAAGCAGGTCTGACTGTGGAAAAAGAGCACTAAGCAGGTATGACTGTAGTGAGGGAGCACTAAGCAGGTGTGACTGTAGTGAGGGAGCACTAAGCAGTTATGACTGTAGTGAGGGAGCACTAAGCAGGTCTGACTGT
>JARPUW010000662.1:0-29000 GCA_030533445.1 Cyprinodon diabolis | reverse complement strand
GGGTCTGACTGTAGTGAGGGAGCACTAAGCGGGTCTGACTGTGGCAAAAGAGCACTAAGCGGGTCTGACTGTAGTGAGGGAGCACTAAGCAGGTCTGACTGTAGTGAGGGAGCACTAAGCAGGTATGACTGTAGTGAGGGAGCACTAAGCAGGTATGACTGTAGTGAGGGAGCACTAAGCAGGTCTGATTGTTGTGAGGGAGCACTAAGCAGGTATGACTGTAGTTAGGGAGCACTAAGCAGGTCTGATTGTTGTGAGGGAGCACTAAGCAGGTATGACTGTAGTGAGGGAGCACTAAGCAGGTATGACTGTAGTGAGGGAGCACTAAGCGGGTCTGACTGTAGTGAGGGAGCACTAAGCGGGTCTGACTGTGGCAAAAGAGCACTAAGCAGGTATGACTGTAGTGAGGGAGCACTAAGCGGGTCTGACTGTAGTGAGGGAGCACTAAGCAGGTCTGACTGTAGTGAGGGAGCACTAAGAAGGTATGACTGTACTGAGGGAGCACTAAGCGGGTCTGATTGTTGTGAGGGAGCACTAAGCAAGTATGACTGTAGTGAGGGAGCACTAAGCGGGTCTGACTGTGTTGAGGGAGCACTAAGCAGGTCTGACTGTGTTGAGGGAGCACTAAGCGGGTCTGACTGTAGTGAGGGAGCACTAAGCAGGTCTGACTGTAGTGAGGGAGCACTAAGAAGGTATGACTGTACTGAGGGAGCACTAAGTGGGTCTGATTGTTGTGAGGGAGCACTAAGCAGGTCTGACTGTGTTGAGGGACCACTAAGCAGGTCTGACTGTGTTGAGGGACCACTAAGCGGCTCTGACTGTGTTGAGGGAGCACTAAGCAGGTCTGACTGTCGTGAGGGACCACTAAGCGGGTCTGACTGTGTTGAGGGAGCACTAAGCAGGTCTGACTGTAGTGAGGGAGCACTAAGCAAGTATGACTGTAGTGAGGGAGCACTAAGCGGGTCTGACTGTGTTGAGGGAGCACTAAGCAGGTCTGACTGTGTTGAGGGAGCACTAAGCAGGTCTGACTGTGTTGGGGGACCACTAAGCGGGTCTGACTGTGTTGAGGGACCACTAAGCAGGTCTGACTGTGGTGAGGGACCACAAAGCGGGTCTTACAGTAGTGAGGGAGCACTAAGCAGGTATGACTGTAGTGAGGGACCACTAAGCGGGTCTGACTGCGTTGAGGGAGCACTAAGCAGGTATGACTGTAGTGAGGGAGCACTAAGCAGGTATGACTGTAGTGAGGGACCACTAAGCAGGTCTGACTGTGTTGAAGGAGCACTAAGCAGGTATGACTGTAGTGAGGGAGCACTAAGCAGGTCTGACTGTAGTGAGGGAGCAATAAGCAGGTCTGACAGTAGTGAGGGAGCACTAAGCAGGTATGACTGTAGTGAGGGAGCACTAAGCAGGTATGACTGTAGTGAGGGAGCACTAAGCAGGTCTGACTGTAATGAGGGAGCACTAAGCAGGTATGACTGTAGTGAGGGAGCACTAAGCGGGTCTGACTGTGGCAAAAGAGTACTAAGCAGGTATGACTGTAGTGAGGGAGCACTAACGGGTCTGACTGTAGTGAGGGAGCACTAAGCAGGTCTGACTGTAGTGAGGGAGCACTAAGAAGGTATGACTGTAGTTAGGGAGCACTAAGCAGGTCTAATTGTTGTGAGGGAGCACTAAGCAGGTATGACTGTAGTGAGGGAGCACTAAGCAGGTATGACTGTAGTTAGGGAGCACTAAGCAGGTCTGATTGTTGTGAGGGAGCACTAAGCAGGTATGACTGTGGCAAAAGAGCACTAAGCAGGTATGACTGTAGTGAGGGAGCACTAAGCAGGTATGACTGTAGTGAGGGAGCACTAAGCGGGTCTGATTGTGGAAAAAGAGCACTAAGCGGGTCTGACTGTAGTGAGGGAGCACTAAGCGGGTCTGACTGTAGTGAGGGAGCACTAAGCGGGTCTGACTGTGGCAAAAGAGCACTAAGCGGGTCTGACTGTAGTGAGGGAGCACTAAGCAGGTCTGACTGTAGTGAGGGAGCACTAAGCAGGTATGACTGTAGTGAGGGAGCACTAAGCAGGTCTGACTGTAGTGAGGGAGCACTAAGCAGGTATGACTGTAGTGAGGGAGCACTAAGCAGGTCTGACTGTAGTGAGGGAGCACTAAGCAGGTCTGATGGTTGTGAGGGAGCACTAAGCAGGTATGACTGTAGTGAGGGAGCACTAAGCGGGTCTGATTGTGGCAAAAGAGCACTAAGCGGGTCTGACTGTAGTGAGGGAGCACTAAGCGGGTCTGACTGTAGTGAGGGAGCACTAAGCGGGTCTGACTGTGGCAAAAGAGCACTAAGCAGGTATGACTGTAGTGAGGGAGCACTAAACAGGTCTGACTGTAGTGAGGGAGCACTAAGCGGGTCTGACTGTAGTGAGGGAGCACTAAGCAGGTCTGACTGTAGTGAGGGAGCACTAAGCAGGTATGACTGTAGTGAGGGAGCACTAAGCGGGTCTGATTGTTGTGAGGGAGCACTAAGCGGGTCTGACTGTAGTGAGGGAGCACTAAGCGGGTCTGACTGTGGCAAAAGAGCACTAAGCGGGTCTGACTGTAGTGAGGGAGCACTAAGTGGGTCTGACTGTGGCAAAAGAGCACTAAGCGGGTCTGACTGTAGTGAGGGAGCACTAAGCAGGCCTGACTGTAGTGAGGGAGCACTAAGCAGGTCTGATTGTTGTGAGGGAGCACTAAGCAGGTATGACTGTAGTGGGGGAGCACTAAGCAGGTCTGATTGTTGTGAGGGAGCACTAAGAAGGTATGACTGTAGTGAGGGAGCACTAAGCAGGAATGACTGTAGTGAGGGAGCACTAAGCAGGTCTGACTGTAGTGAGGGAGCACTAAGTGGGTCTGACTGTGGCAAAAGAGCACTAAGCAGGTATGACTGTAGTGAGGGAACACTAAGCAGGTCTGACTGTAGTGAGGGAGCACTAAGCGGGTCTGACTGTAGTGAGGGAGCACTAAGCAGGTCTGACTGTGATGAGGGAGCACTAAGCAGGTCTGACTGTGATGAGGGAGCACTAAGCGGGTCTAACTGTAGTGAGGGAGCACTAAGCGGGTCTGACTGTAGTGAGGGAGCACCAAGCAGGTCTGACAGTAGTGAGGGAGCACTAAGAAGGTCTGACTGTGGTGAGGGAACACTAATCGGGTCTGACTGTGTTGAGGGAGCACTAAGCATGTATGACTTTAGTGAGGGAGCACTAAGCGGGTCTGACTGTAGTGAGGGAGCACTAAGCGGGTCTGACTGTGGCAAAAGAGCACTAAGCGGGTCTGACTGTAGTGAGGGAGCACTAAGCAGGTCTGACTGTAGTGAGGGAGCACTAAGCAGGTATGACTGTAGTGAGGTAGCACTAAGCAGGTCTGACTGTAGTGAGGGAGCACTAAGCAGGTCTGACTGTAGTGAGGGAGCACTAAGCAGGTCTGATTGTTGTGAGGGAGCACTAAGCAGGTATGACTGTATTGAGGGAGCACTAAGCAGGTCTGATTGTTGTGAGGGAGCACTAAGAAGGTATGACTGTAGTGAGGGAGCACTAAGCAGGTATGACTGTAGTGAGGGAGCACTAAGCGGGTCTGACTGTAGTGAGGGAGCACTAAGCTGGTCTGACTGTGGCAAAAGAGCACTAAGCAGGTATGACTGTAGTGAGGGAGCACTAAGCAGGTCTGACTGTAGTGAGGGAGCACTAAGCGGGTCTGACTGTAGTGAGGGAGCACTAAGCAGGTCTGACTGTAGTGAGGGAGCACTAAGCAGGTATGACTTAAGTGAGGGAGCACTAAGCGGGTCTGATTGTTGTGAGGGAGCACTAAGCGGGTCTGACTGTGGCAAAAGAGCACTAAGCGGGTCAGACTGTAGTGAGGGAGCACTAAGCGGGTCTGACTGTAGTGAGGGAGCACTAAGCGGGTCTGACTGTGGCAAAAGAGCACTAAGCGGGTCTGACTGTAGTGAGGGAGCACTAAGCAGGTCTGACTGTAGTGAGGGAGCACTAAGCGGGTCTGACTGTAGTGAGGGAGCACTAAGCAGGTCTGACTGTAGTGAGGGAGCACTAAGCAGGTATGACTGTAGTGAGGGAGCACTAAGCGGGTCTGATTGTTGTGAGGGAGCACTAAGCGGGTCTGACTGTAGTGAGGGAGCACTAAGCGGGTCTGACTGTGGCAAAAGAGCACTAAGCGGGTCTGACTGTAGTGAGGGAGCACTAAGTGGGTCTGACTGTGGCAAAAGAGCACTAAGCGGGTCTGACTGTAGTGAGGGAGCACTAAGCAGGCCTGACTGTAGTGAGGGAGCACTAAGCAGGTCTGATTGTTGTGAGGGAGCACTAAGCAGGTATGACTGTAGTGGGGGAGCACTAAGCAGGTCTGATTGTTGTGAGGGAGCACTAAGAAGGTATGACTGTAGTGAGGGAGCACTAAGCAGGAATGACTGTAGTGAGGGAGCACTAAGCAGGTCTGACTGTAGTGAGGGAGCACTAAGTGGGTCTGACTGTGGCAAAAGAGCACTAAGCAGGTATGACTGTAGTGAGGGAACACTAAGCAGGTCTGACTGTAGTGAGGGAGCACTAAGCGGGTCTGACTGTAGTGAGGGAGCACTAAGCAGGTCTGACTGTGATGAGGGAGCACTAAGCAGGTCTGACTGTGATGAGGGAGCACTAAGCGGGTCTAACTGTAGTGAGGGAGCACTAAGCGGGTCTGACTGTAGTGAGGGAGCACCAAGCAGGTCTGACAGTAGTGAGGGAGCACTAAGAAGGTCTGACTGTGGTGAGGGAACACTAATCGGGTCTGACTGTGTTGAGGGAGCACTAAGCATGTATGACTTTAGTGAGGGAGCACTAAGCGGGTCTGACTGTAGTGAGGGAGCACTAAGCGGGTCTGACTGTGGCAAAAGAGCACTAAGCGGGTCTGACTGTAGTGAGGGAGCACTAAGCAGGTCTGACTGTAGTGAGGGAGCACTAAGCAGGTATGACTGTAGTGAGGTAGCACTAAGCAGGTCTGACTGTAGTGAGGGAGCACTAAGCAGGTCTGACTGTAGTGAGGGAGCACTAAGCAGGTCTGATTGTTGTGAGGGAGCACTAAGCAGGTATGACTGTATTGAGGGAGCACTAAGCAGGTCTGATTGTTGTGAGGGAGCACTAAGAAGGTATGACTGTAGTGAGGGAGCACTAAGCAGGTATGACTGTAGTGAGGGAGCACTAAGCGGGTCTGACTGTAGTGAGGGAGCACTAAGCGGGTCTGACTGTGGCAAAAGAGCACTAAGCGGGTCTGACTGTAGTGAGGGAGCACTAAGCAGGTCTGACTGTAGTGAGGGAGCACTAAGCAGGTATGACTGTAGTGAGGTAGCACTAAGCAGGTCTGACTGTAGTGAGGGAGCACTAAGCAGGTCTGACTGTAGTGAGGGAGCACTAAGCAGGTCTGATTGTTGTGAGGGAGCACTAAGCAGGTATGACTGTATTGAGGGAGCACTAAGCAGGTCTGATTGTTGTGAGGGAGCACTAAGAAGGTATGACTGTAGTGAGGGAGCACTAAGCAGGTATGACTGTAGTGAGGGAGCACTAAGCGGGTCTGACTGTAGTGAGGGAGCACTAAGCTGGTCTGACTGTGGCAAAAGAGCACTAAGCAGGTATGACTGTAGTGAGGGAGCACTAAGCAGGTCTGACTGTAGTGAGGGAGCACTAAGCGGGTCTGACTGTAGTGAGGGAGCACTAAGCAGGTCTGACTGTAGTGAGGGAGCACTAAGCAGGTATGACTTAAGTGAGGGAGCACTAAGCGGGTCTGATTGTTGTGAGGGAGCACTAAGCGGGTCTGACTGTGGCAAAAGAGCACTAAGCGGGTCAGACTGTAGTGAGGGAGCACTAAGCGGGTCTGACTGTAGTGAGGGAGCACTAAGCGGGTCTGACTGTGGCAAAAGAGCACTAAGCGGGTCTGACTGTAGTGAGGGAGCACTAAGCAGGTCTGACTGTAGTGAGGGAGCACTAAGCAGGTCTGATTTTTGTGAGGGAGCACTAAGCAGGTATGACTGTAGTGAGGGAGCACTAAGCAGGTCTGATTGTTGTGAGGGAGCACTAAGCAGGAATGACTGTAGTGAGGGAGCACTAAGCGGGTCTGACTGTAGTGAGGGAGCACTAAGTGGGTCTGACAGTAGTGAGGGAGCACTAAGACGGTCTGACTGTGGTGAGGGACCACTAAGCGGGTCTGACTGTGTTGAGGGAGCACTAAGCATGTATGACTGTAGTGAGGGAGCACTAAGCGGGTCTGACTGTAGTGAGGGAGCACTAAGCGGGTCTGACTGTAGTGAGGGAGCACTAAGCAGGTCTGATTGTTGTGAGGGAGCACTAAGCAGATCTGACTGTAGTTAGGGAAAACTAAGCGGGTCTGACTGTAGTGAGGGAGCACTAAGAAGGTATGACTGTAGTGAGGGAGCACTAAGCGGGTCTGACTGTGGCAAAAGAGCATTAAGCGGGTCTGACTGTAGTGAGGGAGCACTAAGCAGGTTTGACTGTAGTGAGGGAGCACTAAGCAGGTATGACTGTAGTGAGGGAGCACTAAGCAGGTCTGACTGTAGTGAGGGAGCACTAAGCAGGTATAACTGTAGTGAGGGAGCACTAAGCAGGTATGACTGTAGTGAGGGAGCACTCAGCAGGTCTGATTGTTGTGAGGGAGCACTAAGCAGGTATGACTGTAGTGAGGGAGCACTAAGCAGGTATGACTGTAGTGAGGGAGCACTAAGCAGGTCTGACTGTGTTGAGGGACCACTAAGCGGGTCTGACTGTGTTGAGGGAGCACTAAGCAGGTCTGACTGTGGTGAGGGACCACTAAGCGGGTCTGACTGGGTTGAGGGAGCACTAAGCAGGTCTGACTGTAGTGAGGGAGCACTAAGCAGGTCTGACTGTAGTGAGGGAGCACTAAGCAGGTCTGACTGTAGTGAGGGAGCACTAAGCAGGTATGACTGTAGTGAGGGAGCACTCAGCAGGTCTGATTGTTGTGAGGGAGCACTAAGCAGGTATGACTGTAGTGAGGGAGCACTAAGCAGGTATGACTGTAGTGAGGGAGCACTAAGCAGGTCTGACTGTGTTGAGGGACCACTAAGCGGGTCTGACTGTGTTGAGGGAGCACTAAGCAGGTCTGACTGTGGTGAGGGACCACTAAGCGGGTCTGACTGTGTTGAGGGAGCACTAAGCAGGTCTGACTGTGGTGAGGGACCACTAAGCAGTTCTGACTGTGTTGAGGGAGCACTAAGCAGGTCTGACTTTGGTGAGGGACCACTAAGCGGGTCTGACTGCGTTGAGGGAGCACTAAGCAGGTATGACTGTAGTGAGGGAGCACTAAGCGGGTCTGACTGTAGTGAGGGAGCACTAAGCAGGTATGACTGTAGTGAGGGACCACTAAGCGGGTCTGACTGTGTTGAGGGAGCACTAAGCAGGTATGACTGTAGTGAGGGAGCACTAAGCAGGTCTGACTGTGTTGAGGGACCACTAAGCGGGTCTGACTGTGTTGAGGGAGCACTAAGCAGGTCTGACTGTGGTGAGGGACCACTAAGCGGGTCTGACTGTGTTGAGGGAGCACTAAGCAGGTCTGACTGTAGTGAGGGAGCACTAAGCAGGTATGACTGTGGTGAGGGACCACTAAGCGGGTCTGACTGTGTTGAGGGAGCACTAAGCAGGTATGACTGTAGTGAGGGAGAACTAAGCAGGTCTGACTGTAGTGAGGGAGCACTAAGCAGGTCTGATTGTTGTGAGGGAGCACTACGCAGGTCTGACTGTAGTGAGGGAGCACTAAGCAGGTGTGACTGTATTGAGGGAGCACTAAGCAGGTCTGACTGTAGTGAGGGAGCACTAAGCAGGTATGACTGTAGTGAGGGAGCACTAAGCGGGTCTGACTGTAGTGAGGGAGCACTAAGCGGGTCTGACTGTAGTGAGGGAGCACTAAGCGGGTCTGACTATGGCAAAAGAGCACTAAACAGGTATGACTGTAGTGAGGGAGCACTAAGCGGGTCTGACTGTAGTGAGGGAGCACTAAGCGGGTCTGACTGTGGCAAAAGAGCACTAAGCAGGTATGACTGTAGTGAGGGAGCACTAAGCAGGTATGACTGTAGTGAGGGAGCACTAAGCAGGTCTGACTGTAGTGAGGGAGCACTAAGCGGGTCTGACTGTGTTGAGGGAGCACTAAGCAGGTCTAACTGTGTTGGGGGAGCACTAAGCAGGTCTGACTGTGGTGAGGGACCACTAAGCAGTTCTGACTGTGTTGAGGGAGCACTAAGCAGGTCTGACTTTGGTGAGGGACCACTAAGCGGGTCTGACTGCGTTGAGGGAGCACTAAGCAGGTATGACTGTAGTGAGGGAGCACTAAGCGGGTCTGACTGTAGTGAGGGAGCACTAAGCAGGTATGACTGTAGTGAGGGACCACTAAGCGGGTCTGACTGTGTTGAGGGAGCACTAACAAGGTATGACTGTAGTGAGGGAGCACTAAGCAGGTCTGACTGTAGTGAGGGAGCACTAAGCAGGTATGAATGTAGTGAGGGAGCACTAAGCGGGTCTGACTGTGTTGAGGGAGTACTAAGCAGGTCTGACTGTGTTGAGGGAGCACTAAGCAGGTCTGACTGTAGTGAGGGAGCACTAAGCAGGTATGACTGTGGTGAGGGACCACTAAGCGGGTCTGACTGTGTTTAGGGAGCACTAAGCAGGTATGACTGTAGTGAGGGAGAACTAAGCAGGTCTGACTGTAGTGAGGGAGCACTAAGCAGGTCTGATTGTTGTGAGGGAGCACTACGCAGGTCTGACTGTAGTGAGGGAGCACTAAGCAGGTCTGACTGTAGTGAGGGAGCACTAAGCAGGTATGACTGTAGTGAGGGAGCACTAAGCAGGTATGACTGTAGTGAGGGAGCACTAAGCGGGTCTGACTGTGGCAAAAGAGCACTAAGCGGGTCTGACTGTAGTGAGGGAGCACTAAGCGGGTCTGACTGTGGCAAAAGAGCACTAAGCGGGTCTGACTGTAGTGAGGGAGCACTAAGCAGGTCTGACTGTAGTGAGGGAGCACTAAGCAGGTATGACTGTAGTTAGGGACCACTAAGCGGGTCTGACTGTGTTGAGGGAGCACTAAGCAGGTATGACTGTAGTGAGGGAGAACTAAGCAGGTCTGACTGTAGTGAGGGAGCACTAAGCAGGTCTGATTGTTGTGAGGGAGCACTACGCAGGTCTGACTGTAGTGAGGGAGCACTAAGCAGGTGTGACTGTATTGAGGGAGCACTAAGCAGGTCTGACTGTAGTGAGGGAGCACTAAGCAGGTATGACTGTAGTGAGGGAGCACTAAGCGGGTCTGACTGTAGTGAGGGAGCACTAAGCGGGTCTGACTGTAGTGAGGGAGCACTAAGCGGGTCTGACTATGGCAAAAGAGCACTAAGCAGGTATGACTGTAGTGAGGGAGCACTAAGCGGGTCTGACTGTAGTGAGGGAGCACTAAGCAGGTATGACTGTAGTGAGGGAACACTAAGCGGGTCTGACTGTAGTGAGGGAGCACTAAGCGGGTCTGACTGTGTTGAGGGAGCACTAAGCAGGTCTGACTGTAGTGAGGGAGCACTAAGCAAGTATGACTGTAGTGAGGGAGCACTAAGCGGGTCTGACTGTAGTGAGGGAGCACTAAGCAGGTCTGATTGTTGTGAGGGAGCACTAAGCAGGTATGACTGTAGTGAGGGAGCACTAAGCAGGTATGACTGTAGTGAGGGAGCACTAAGCAGGTCTGACTGTAGTGAGGGAGCACTAAGCGGGTCTGACTGTGGCAAAAGAGCACTAAGCAGGTATGACTGTAGTGAGGGAGCACTAAGCAGGTCTGACTGTAGTGAGGGAGCACTAAGCGGGTCTGACTGTAGTGAGGGAGCACTAAGCAGGTCTGACTGTGTTGAGGGACCACTAAGCGGCTCTGACTGTGTTGAGGGAGCACTAAGCAGGTCTGACTGTCGTGAGGGACCACTAAGCGGGTCTGACTGTGTTGAGGGAGCACTAAGCAGGTCTGACTGTAGTGAGGGAGCACTAAGCAGGTATGAATGTAGTGAGGGAGCACTAAGCGGGTCTGACTGTGTTGAGGGAGCACTAAGCAGGTCTGACTGTGTTGAGGGAGCACTAAGCAGGTCTAACTGTGTTGGGGGAGCACTAAGCAGGTCTGACTGTGGTGAGGGACCACTAAGCAGTTCTGACTGTGTTGAGGGAGCACTAAGCAGGTCTGACTTTGGTGAGGGACCACTAAGCGGGTCTGACTGCGTTGAGGGAGCACTAAGCAGGTATGACTGTAGTGAGGGAGCACTAAGCGGGTCTGACTGTAGTGAGGGAGCACTAAGCAGGTATGACTGTAGTGAGGGACCACTAAGCGGGTCTGACTGTATTGAGGGAGCACTAAGCAGGTCTGACTGTAGTGAGGGAGCACTAAGCAGGTATGACTGTAGTGAGGGAGCACTAAGCGGGTCTGACTGTAGTGAGGGAGCACTAAGCGGGTCTGACTGTAGTGAGGGAGCACTAAGCGGGTCTGACTATGGCAAAAGAGCACTAAGCAGGTATGACTGTAGTGAGGGAGCACTAAGCGGGTCTGACTGTAGTGAGGGAGCACTAAGCGGGTCTGACTGTGGCAAAAGAGCACTAAGCAGGTATGACTGTAGTGAGGGAGCACTAAGCAGGTATGACTGTAGTGAGGGAGCACTAAGCAGGTCTGACTGTAGTGAGGGAGCACTAAGCGGGTCTGACTGTGTTGAGGGAGCACTAAGCAGGTCTAACTGTGTTGGGGGAGCACTAAGCAGGTCTGACTGTGGTGAGGGACCACTAAGCAGTTCTGACTGTGTTGAGGGAGCACTAAGCAGGTCTGACTTTGGTGAGGGACCACTAAGCGGGTCTGACTGCGTTGAGGGAGCACTAAGCAGGTATGACTGTAGTGAGGGAGCACTAAGCGGGTCTGACTGTAGTGAGGGAGCACTAAGCAGGTATGACTGTAGTGAGGGACCACTAAGCGGGTCTGACTGTGTTGAGGGAGCACTAACAAGGTATGACTGTAGTGAGGGAGCACTAAGCAGGTCTGACTGTAGTGAGGGAGCACTAAGCAGGTATGAATGTAGTGAGGGAGCACTAAGCGGGTCTGACTGTGTTGAGGGAGTACTAAGCAGGTCTGACTGTGTTGAGGGAGCACTAAGCAGGTCTGACTGTAGTGAGGGAGCACTAAGCAGGTATGACTGTGGTGAGGGACCACTAAGCGGGTCTGACTGTGTTGAGGGAGCACTAAGCAGGTATGACTGTAGTGAGGGAGAACTAAGCAGGTCTGACTGTAGTGAGGGAGCACTAAGCAGGTCTGATTGTTGTGAGGGAGCACTACGCAGGTCTGACTGTAGTGAGGGAGCACTAAGCAGGTGTGACTGTATTGAGGGAGCACTAAGCAGGTCTGACTGTAGTGAGGGAGCACTAAGCAGGTATGACTGTAGTGAGGGAGCACTAAGCAGGTATGACTGTAGTGAGGGAGCACTAAGCGGGTCTGACTGTGGCAAAAGAGCACTAAGCGGGTCTGACTGTAGTGAGGGAGCACTAAGCGGGTCTGACTGTGGCAAAAGAGCACTAAGCGGGTCTGACTGTAGTGAGGGAGCACTAAGCAGGTCTGACTGTAGTGAGGGAGCACTAAGCAGGTATGACTGTAGTTAGGGACCACTAAGCGGGTCTGACTGTGTTGAGGGAGCACTAAGCAGGTATGACTGTAGTGAGGGAGAACTAAGCAGGTCTGACTGTAGTGAGGGAGCACTAAGCAGGTCTGATTGTTGTGAGGGAGCACTACGCAGGTCTGACTGTAGTGAGGGAGCACTAAGCAGGTGTGACTGTATTGAGGGAGCACTAAGCAGGTCTGATTGTAGTGAGGGAGCACTAAGCAGGTATGACTGTAGTGAGGGAGCACTAAGCGGGTCTGACTGTAGTGAGGGAGCACTAAGCGGGTCTGACTGTAGTGAGGGAGCACTAAGCGGGTCTGACTATGGCAAAAGAGCACTAAGCAGGTATGACTGTAGTGAGGGAGCACTAAGCGGGTCTGACTGTAGTGAGGGAGCACTAAGCAGGTATGACTGTAGTGAGGGAACACTAAGCGGGTCTGACTGTAGTGAGGGAGCACTAAGCGGGTCTGACTGTGTTGAGGGAGCACTAAGCAGGTCTGACTGTAGTGAGGGAGCACTAAGCAAGTATGACTGTAGTGAGGGAGCACTAAGCGGGTCTGACTGTAGTGAGGGAGCACTAAGCAGGTCTGATTGTTGTGAGGGAGCACTAAGCAGGTATGACTGTAGTGAGGGAGCACTAAGCAGGTATGACTGTAGTGAGGGAGCACTAAGCAGGTCTGACTGTAGTGAGGGAGCACTAAGCGGGTCTGACTGTGGCAAAAGAGCACTAAGCAGGTATGACTGTAGTGAGGGAGCACTAAGCAGGTCTGACTGTAGTGAGGGAGCACTAAGCGGGTCTGACTGTAGTGAGGGAGCACTAAGCAGGTCTGACTGTGTTGAGGGACCACTAAGCGGCTCTGACTGTGTTGAGGGAGCACTAAGCAGGTCTGACTGTCGTGAGGGACCACTAAGCGGGTCTGACTGTGTTGAGGGAGCACTAAGCAGGTCTGACTGTAGTGAGGGAGCACTAAGCAGGTATGAATGTAGTGAGGGAGCACTAAGCGGGTCTGACTGTGTTGAGGGAGCACTAAGCAGGTCTGACTGTGTTGAGGGAGCACTAAGCAGGTCTAACTGTGTTGGGGGAGCACTAAGCAGGTCTGACTGTGGTGAGGGACCACTAAGCAGTTCTGACTGTGTTGAGGGAGCACTAAGCAGGTCTGACTTTGGTGAGGGACCACTAAGCGGGTCTGACTGCGTTGAGGGAGCACTAAGCAGGTATGACTGTAGTGAGGGAGCACTAAGCGGGTCTGACTGTGGCAAAAGAGCACTAAGCGGGTCTGACTGTAGTGAGGGAGCACTAAGCAGGTCTGACTGTAGTGAGGGAGCACTAAGCAGGTATGACTGTAGTGAGGTAGCACTAAGCAGGTCTGACTGTAGTGAGGGAGCACTAAGCAGGTCTGACTGTAGTGAGGGAGCACTAAGCAGGTCTGATTGTTGTGAGGGAGCACTAAGCGGGTCTGACTGTGGCAAAAGAGCACTAAGCGGGTCTGACTGTAGTGAGGGAGCACTAAGCAGGTCTGACTGTAGTGAGGGAGCACTAAGCAGGTATGACTGTAGTGAGGTAGCACTAAGCAGGTCTGACTGTAGTGAGGGAGCACTAAGCAGGTCTGACTGTAGTGAGGGAGCACTAAGCAGGTCTGATTGTTGTGAGGGAGCACTAAGCAGGTATGACTGTATTGAGGGAGCACTAAGCAGGTCTGATTGTTGTGAGGGAGCACTAAGAAGGTATGACTGTAGTGAGGGAGCACTAAGCAGGTATGACTGTAGTGAGGGAGCACTAAGCGGGTCTGACTGTAGTGAGGGAGCACTAAGCGGGTCTGACTGTGGCAAAAGAGCACTAAGCGGGTCTGACTGTAGTGAGGGAGCACTAAGCAGGTCTGACTGTAGTGAGGGAGCACTAAGCAGGTATGACTGTAGTGAGGTAGCACTAAGCAGGTCTGACTGTAGTGAGGGAGCACTAAGCAGGTCTGACTGTAGTGAGGGAGCACTAAGCAGGTCTGATTGTTGTGAGGGAGCACTAAGCAGGTATGACTGTATTGAGGGAGCACTAAGCAGGTCTGATTGTTGTGAGGGAGCACTAAGAAGGTATGACTGTAGTGAGGGAGCACTAAGCAGGTATGACTGTAGTGAGGGAGCACTAAGCGGGTCTGACTGTAGTGAGGGAGCACTAAGCTGGTCTGACTGTGGCAAAAGAGCACTAAGCAGGTATGACTGTAGTGAGGGAGCACTAAGCAGGTCTGACTGTAGTGAGGGAGCACTAAGCGGGTCTGACTGTAGTGAGGGAGCACTAAGCAGGTCTGACTGTAGTGAGGGAGCACTAAGCAGGTATGACTTAAGTGAGGGAGCACTAAGCGGGTCTGATTGTTGTGAGGGAGCACTAAGCGGGTCTGACTGTGGCAAAAGAGCACTAAGCGGGTCAGACTGTAGTGAGGGAGCACTAAGCGGGTCTGACTGTAGTGAGGGAGCACTAAGCGGGTCTGACTGTGGCAAAAGAGCACTAAGCGGGTCTGACTGTAGTGAGGGAGCACTAAGCAGGTCTGACTGTAGTGAGGGAGCACTAAGCAGGTCTGATTTTTGTGAGGGAGCACTAAGCAGGTATGACTGTAGTGAGGGAGCACTAAGCAGGTCTGATTGTTGTGAGGGAGCACTAAGCAGGAATGACTGTAGTGAGGGAGCACTAAGCGGGTCTGACTGTAGTGAGGGAGCACTACGCAGGTCTGACTGTAGTGAGGGAGCACTAAGCAGGTGTGACTGTATTGAGGGAGCACTAAGCAGGTCTGATTGTAGTGAGGGAGCACTAAGCAGGTATGACTGTAGTGAGGGAGCACTAAGCGGGTCTGACTGTAGTGAGGGAGCACTAAGCGGGTCTGACTGTAGTGAGGGAGCACTAAGCGGGTCTGACTATGGCAAAAGAGCACTAAGCAGGTATGACTGTAGTGAGGGAGCACTAAGCGGGTCTGACTGTAGTGAGGGAGCACTAAGCAGGTATGACTGTAGTGAGGGAACACTAAGCGGGTCTGACTGTAGTGAGGGAGCACTAAGCGGGTCTGACTGTGTTGAGGGAGCACTAAGCAGGTCTGACTGTAGTGAGGGAGCACTAAGCAAGTATGACTGTAGTGAGGGAGCACTAAGCGGGTCTGACTGTAGTGAGGGAGCACTAAGCAGGTCTGATTGTTGTGAGGGAGCACTAAGCAGGTATGACTGTAGTGAGGGAGCACTAAGCAGGTATGACTGTAGTGAGGGAGCACTAAGCAGGTCTGACTGTAGTGAGGGAGCACTAAGCGGGTCTGACTGTGGCAAAAGAGCACTAAGCAGGTATGACTGTAGTGAGGGAGCACTAAGCAGGTCTGACTGTAGTGAGGGAGCACTAAGCGGGTCTGACTGTAGTGAGGGAGCACTAAGCAGGTCTGACTGTGTTGAGGGACCACTAAGCGGCTCTGACTGTGTTGAGGGAGCACTAAGCAGGTCTGACTGTCGTGAGGGACCACTAAGCGGGTCTGACTGTGTTGAGGGAGCACTAAGCAGGTCTGACTGTAGTGAGGGAGCACTAAGCAGGTATGAATGTAGTGAGGGAGCACTAAGCGGGTCTGACTGTGTTGAGGGAGCACTAAGCAGGTCTGACTGTGTTGAGGGAGCACTAAGCAGGTCTAACTGTGTTGGGGGAGCACTAAGCAGGTCTGACTGTGGTGAGGGACCACTAAGCAGTTCTGACTGTGTTGAGGGAGCACTAAGCAGGTCTGACTTTGGTGAGGGACCACTAAGCGGGTCTGACTGCGTTGAGGGAGCACTAAGCAGGTATGACTGTAGTGAGGGAGCACTAAGCGGGTCTGACTGTGGCAAAAGAGCACTAAGCGGGTCTGACTGTAGTGAGGGAGCACTAAGCAGGTCTGACTGTAGTGAGGGAGCACTAAGCAGGTATGACTGTAGTGAGGTAGCACTAAGCAGGTCTGACTGTAGTGAGGGAGCACTAAGCAGGTCTGACTGTAGTGAGGGAGCACTAAGCAGGTCTGATTGTTGTGAGGGAGCACTAAGCGGGTCTGACTGTGGCAAAAGAGCACTAAGCGGGTCTGACTGTAGTGAGGGAGCACTAAGCAGGTCTGACTGTAGTGAGGGAGCACTAAGCAGGTATGACTGTAGTGAGGTAGCACTAAGCAGGTCTGACTGTAGTGAGGGAGCACTAAGCAGGTCTGACTGTAGTGAGGGAGCACTAAGCAGGTCTGATTGTTGTGAGGGAGCACTAAGCAGGTATGACTGTATTGAGGGAGCACTAAGCAGGTCTGATTGTTGTGAGGGAGCACTAAGAAGGTATGACTGTAGTGAGGGAGCACTAAGCAGGTATGACTGTAGTGAGGGAGCACTAAGCGGGTCTGACTGTAGTGAGGGAGCACTAAGCGGGTCTGACTGTGGCAAAAGAGCACTAAGCGGGTCTGACTGTAGTGAGGGAGCACTAAGCAGGTCTGACTGTAGTGAGGGAGCACTAAGCAGGTATGACTGTAGTGAGGTAGCACTAAGCAGGTCTGACTGTAGTGAGGGAGCACTAAGCAGGTCTGACTGTAGTGAGGGAGCACTAAGCAGGTCTGATTGTTGTGAGGGAGCACTAAGCAGGTATGACTGTATTGAGGGAGCACTAAGCAGGTCTGATTGTTGTGAGGGAGCACTAAGAAGGTATGACTGTAGTGAGGGAGCACTAAGCAGGTATGACTGTAGTGAGGGAGCACTAAGCGGGTCTGACTGTAGTGAGGGAGCACTAAGCTGGTCTGACTGTGGCAAAAGAGCACTAAGCAGGTATGACTGTAGTGAGGGAGCACTAAGCAGGTCTGACTGTAGTGAGGGAGCACTAAGCGGGTCTGACTGTAGTGAGGGAGCACTAAGCAGGTCTGACTGTAGTGAGGGAGCACTAAGCAGGTATGACTTAAGTGAGGGAGCACTAAGCGGGTCTGATTGTTGTGAGGGAGCACTAAGCGGGTCTGACTGTGGCAAAAGAGCACTAAGCGGGTCAGACTGTAGTGAGGGAGCACTAAGCGGGTCTGACTGTAGTGAGGGAGCACTAAGCGGGTCTGACTGTGGCAAAAGAGCACTAAGCGGGTCTGACTGTAGTGAGGGAGCACTAAGCAGGTCTGACTGTAGTGAGGGAGCACTAAGCAGGTCTGATTTTTGTGAGGGAGCACTAAGCAGGTATGACTGTAGTGAGGGAGCACTAAGCAGGTCTGATTGTTGTGAGGGAGCACTAAGCAGGAATGACTGTAGTGAGGGAGCACTAAGCGGGTCTGACTGTAGTGAGGGAGCACTAAGTGGGTCTGACAGTAGTGAGGGAGCACTAAGACGGTCTGACTGTGGTGAGGGACCACTAAGCGGGTCTGACTGTGTTGAGGGAGCACTAAGCATGTATGACTGTAGTGAGGGAGCACTAAGCGGGTCTGACTGTAGTGAGGGAGCACTAAGCGGGTCTGACTGTAGTGAGGGAGCACTAAGCAGGTCTGATTGTTGTGAGGGAGCACTAAGCAGATCTGACTGTAGTTAGGGAAAACTAAGCGGGTCTGACTGTAGTGAGGGAGCACTAAGAAGGTATGACTGTAGTGAGGGAGCACTAAGCGGGTCTGACTGTGGCAAAAGAGCATTAAGCGGGTCTGACTGTAGTGAGGGAGCACTAAGCAGGTTTGACTGTAGTGAGGGAGCACTAAGCAGGTATGACTGTAGTGAGGGAGCACTAAGCAGGTCTGACTGTAGTGAGGGAGCACTAAGCAGGTATAACTGTAGTGAGGGAGCACTAAGCAGGTATGACTGTAGTGAGGGAGCACTCAGCAGGTCTGATTGTTGTGAGGGAGCACTAAGCAGGTATGACTGTAGTGAGGGAGCACTAAGCAGGTATGACTGTAGTGAGGGAGCACTAAGCAGGTCTGACTGTGTTGAGGGACCACTAAGCGGGTCTGACTGTGTTGAGGGAGCACTAAGCAGGTCTGACTGTGGTGAGGGACCACTAAGCGGGTCTGACTGGGTTGAGGGAGCACTAAGCAGGTCTGACTGTAGTGAGGGAGCACTAAGCAGGTCTGACTGTAGTGAGGGAGCACTAAGCAGGTCTGACTGTAGTGAGGGAGCACTAAGCAGGTATGACTGTAGTGAGGGAGCACTCAGCAGGTCTGATTGTTGTGAGGGAGCACTAAGCAGGTATGACTGTAGTGAGGGAGCACTAAGCAGGTATGACTGTAGTGAGGGAGCACTAAGCAGGTCTGACTGTGTTGAGGGACCACTAAGCGGGTCTGACTGTGTTGAGGGAGCACTAAGCAGGTCTGACTGTGGTGAGGGACCACTAAGCGGGTCTGACTGTGTTGAGGGAGCACTAAGCAGGTCTGACTGTGGTGAGGGACCACTAAGCAGTTCTGACTGTGTTGAGGGAGCACTAAGCAGGTCTGACTTTGGTGAGGGACCACTAAGCGGGTCTGACTGCGTTGAGGGAGCACTAAGCAGGTATGACTGTAGTGAGGGAGCACTAAGCGGGTCTGACTGTAGTGAGGGAGCACTAAGCAGGTATGACTGTAGTGAGGGACCACTAAGCGGGTCTGACTGTGTTGAGGGAGCACTAAGCAGGTATGACTGTAGTGAGGGAGCACTAAGCAGGTCTGACTGTGTTGAGGGACCACTAAGCGGGTCTGACTGTGTTGAGGGAGCACTAAGCAGGTCTGACTGTGGTGAGGGACCACTAAGCGGGTCTGACTGTGTTGAGGGAGCACTAAGCAGGTCTGACTGTAGTGAGGGAGCACTAAGCAGGTATGACTGTGGTGAGGGACCACTAAGCGGGTCTGACTGTGTTGAGGGAGCACTAAGCAGGTATGACTGTAGTGAGGGAGAACTAAGCAGGTCTGACTGTAGTGAGGGAGCACTAAGCAGGTCTGATTGTTGTGAGGGAGCACTACGCAGGTCTGACTGTAGTGAGGGAGCACTAAGCAGGTGTGACTGTATTGAGGGAGCACTAAGCAGGTCTGACTGTAGTGAGGGAGCACTAAGCAGGTATGACTGTAGTGAGGGAGCACTAAGCGGGTCTGACTGTAGTGAGGGAGCACTAAGCGGGTCTGACTGTAGTGAGGGAGCACTAAGCGGGTCTGACTATGGCAAAAGAGCACTAAACAGGTATGACTGTAGTGAGGGAGCACTAAGCGGGTCTGACTGTAGTGAGGGAGCACTAAGCGGGTCTGACTGTGGCAAAAGAGCACTAAGCAGGTATGACTGTAGTGAGGGAGCACTAAGCAGGTATGACTGTAGTGAGGGAGCACTAAGCAGGTCTGACTGTAGTGAGGGAGCACTAAGCGGGTCTGACTGTGTTGAGGGAGCACTAAGCAGGTCTAACTGTGTTGGGGGAGCACTAAGCAGGTCTGACTGTGGTGAGGGACCACTAAGCAGTTCTGACTGTGTTGAGGGAGCACTAAGCAGGTCTGACTTTGGTGAGGGACCACTAAGCGGGTCTGACTGCGTTGAGGGAGCACTAAGCAGGTATGACTGTAGTGAGGGAGCACTAAGCGGGTCTGACTGTAGTGAGGGAGCACTAAGCAGGTATGACTGTAGTGAGGGACCACTAAGCGGGTCTGACTGTGTTGAGGGAGCACTAACAAGGTATGACTGTAGTGAGGGAGCACTAAGCAGGTCTGACTGTAGTGAGGGAGCACTAAGCAGGTATGAATGTAGTGAGGGAGCACTAAGCGGGTCTGACTGTGTTGAGGGAGTACTAAGCAGGTCTGACTGTGTTGAGGGAGCACTAAGCAGGTCTGACTGTAGTGAGGGAGCACTAAGCAGGTATGACTGTGGTGAGGGACCACTAAGCGGGTCTGACTGTGTTTAGGGAGCACTAAGCAGGTATGACTGTAGTGAGGGAGAACTAAGCAGGTCTGACTGTAGTGAGGGAGCACTAAGCAGGTCTGATTGTTGTGAGGGAGCACTACGCAGGTCTGACTGTAGTGAGGGAGCACTAAGCAGGTCTGACTGTAGTGAGGGAGCACTAAGCAGGTATGACTGTAGTGAGGGAGCACTAAGCAGGTATGACTGTAGTGAGGGAGCACTAAGCGGGTCTGACTGTGGCAAAAGAGCACTAAGCGGGTCTGACTGTAGTGAGGGAGCACTAAGCGGGTCTGACTGTGGCAAAAGAGCACTAAGCGGGTCTGACTGTAGTGAGGGAGCACTAAGCAGGTCTGACTGTAGTGAGGGAGCACTAAGCAGGTATGACTGTAGTTAGGGACCACTAAGCGGGTCTGACTGTGTTGAGGGAGCACTAAGCAGGTATGACTGTAGTGAGGGAGAACTAAGCAGGTCTGACTGTAGTGAGGGAGCACTAAGCAGGTCTGATTGTTGTGAGGGAGCACTACGCAGGTCTGACTGTAGTGAGGGAGCACTAAGCAGGTGTGACTGTATTGAGGGAGCACTAAGCAGGTCTGACTGTAGTGAGGGAGCACTAAGCAGGTATGACTGTAGTGAGGGAGCACTAAGCGGGTCTGACTGTAGTGAGGGAGCACTAAGCGGGTCTGACTGTAGTGAGGGAGCACTAAGCGGGTCTGACTATGGCAAAAGAGCACTAAGCAGGTATGACTGTAGTGAGGGAGCACTAAGCGGGTCTGACTGTAGTGAGGGAGCACTAAGCAGGTATGACTGTAGTGAGGGAACACTAAGCGGGTCTGACTGTAGTGAGGGAGCACTAAGCGGGTCTGACTGTGTTGAGGGAGCACTAAGCAGGTCTGACTGTAGTGAGGGAGCACTAAGCAAGTATGACTGTAGTGAGGGAGCACTAAGCGGGTCTGACTGTAGTGAGGGAGCACTAAGCAGGTCTGATTGTTGTGAGGGAGCACTAAGCAGGTATGACTGTAGTGAGGGAGCACTAAGCAGGTATGACTGTAGTGAGGGAGCACTAAGCAGGTCTGACTGTAGTGAGGGAGCACTAAGCGGGTCTGACTGTGGCAAAAGAGCACTAAGCAGGTATGACTGTAGTGAGGGAGCACTAAGCAGGTCTGACTGTAGTGAGGGAGCACTAAGCGGGTCTGACTGTAGTGAGGGAGCACTAAGCAGGTCTGACTGTGTTGAGGGACCACTAAGCGGCTCTGACTGTGTTGAGGGAGCACTAAGCAGGTCTGACTGTCGTGAGGGACCACTAAGCGGGTCTGACTGTGTTGAGGGAGCACTAAGCAGGTCTGACTGTAGTGAGGGAGCACTAAGCAGGTATGAATGTAGTGAGGGAGCACTAAGCGGGTCTGACTGTGTTGAGGGAGCACTAAGCAGGTCTGACTGTGTTGAGGGAGCACTAAGCAGGTCTAACTGTGTTGGGGGAGCACTAAGCAGGTCTGACTGTGGTGAGGGACCACTAAGCAGTTCTGACTGTGTTGAGGGAGCACTAAGCAGGTCTGACTTTGGTGAGGGACCACTAAGCGGGTCTGACTGCGTTGAGGGAGCACTAAGCAGGTATGACTGTAGTGAGGGAGCACTAAGCGGGTCTGACTGTAGTGAGGGAGCACTAAGCAGGTATGACTGTAGTGAGGGACCACTAAGCGGGTCTGACTGTATTGAGGGAGCACTAAGCAGGTCTGACTGTAGTGAGGGAGCACTAAGCAGGTATGACTGTAGTGAGGGAGCACTAAGCGGGTCTGACTGTAGTGAGGGAGCACTAAGCGGGTCTGACTGTAGTGAGGGAGCACTAAGCGGGTCTGACTATGGCAAAAGAGCACTAAGCAGGTATGACTGTAGTGAGGGAGCACTAAGCGGGTCTGACTGTAGTGAGGGAGCACTAAGCGGGTCTGACTGTGGCAAAAGAGCACTAAGCAGGTATGACTGTAGTGAGGGAGCACTAAGCAGGTATGACTGTAGTGAGGGAGCACTAAGCAGGTCTGACTGTAGTGAGGGAGCACTAAGCGGGTCTGACTGTGTTGAGGGAGCACTAAGCAGGTCTAACTGTGTTGGGGGAGCACTAAGCAGGTCTGACTGTGGTGAGGGACCACTAAGCAGTTCTGACTGTGTTGAGGGAGCACTAAGCAGGTCTGACTTTGGTGAGGGACCACTAAGCGGGTCTGACTGCGTTGAGGGAGCACTAAGCAGGTATGACTGTAGTGAGGGAGCACTAAGCGGGTCTGACTGTAGTGAGGGAGCACTAAGCAGGTATGACTGTAGTGAGGGACCACTAAGCGGGTCTGACTGTGTTGAGGGAGCACTAACAAGGTATGACTGTAGTGAGGGAGCACTAAGCAGGTCTGACTGTAGTGAGGGAGCACTAAGCAGGTATGAATGTAGTGAGGGAGCACTAAGCGGGTCTGACTGTGTTGAGGGAGTACTAAGCAGGTCTGACTGTGTTGAGGGAGCACTAAGCAGGTCTGACTGTAGTGAGGGAGCACTAAGCAGGTATGACTGTGGTGAGGGACCACTAAGCGGGTCTGACTGTGTTGAGGGAGCACTAAGCAGGTATGACTGTAGTGAGGGAGAACTAAGCAGGTCTGACTGTAGTGAGGGAGCACTAAGCAGGTCTGATTGTTGTGAGGGAGCACTACGCAGGTCTGACTGTAGTGAGGGAGCACTAAGCAGGTGTGACTGTATTGAGGGAGCACTAAGCAGGTCTGACTGTAGTGAGGGAGCACTAAGCAGGTATGACTGTAGTGAGGGAGCACTAAGCAGGTATGACTGTAGTGAGGGAGCACTAAGCGGGTCTGACTGTGGCAAAAGAGCACTAAGCGGGTCTGACTGTAGTGAGGGAGCACTAAGCGGGTCTGACTGTGGCAAAAGAGCACTAAGCGGGTCTGACTGTAGTGAGGGAGCACTAAGCAGGTCTGACTGTAGTGAGGGAGCACTAAGCAGGTATGACTGTATTTAGGGACCACTAAGCGGGTCTGACTGTGTTGAGGGAGCACTAAGCAGGTATGACTGTAGTGAGGGAGAACTAAGCAGGTCTGACTGTAGTGAGGGAGCACTAAGCAGGTCTGATTGTTGTGAGGGAGCACTACGCAGGTCTGACTGTAGTGAGGGAGCACTAAGCAGGTGTGACTGTATTGAGGGAGCACTAAGCAGGTCTGATTGTAGTGAGGGAGCACTAAGCAGGTATGACTGTAGTGAGGGAGCACTAAGCGGGTCTGACTGTAGTGAGGGAGCACTAAGCGGGTCTGACTGTAGTGAGGGAGCACTAAGCGGGTCTGACTATGGCAAAAGAGCACTAAGCAGGTATGACTGTAGTGAGGGAGCACTAAGCGGGTCTGACTGTAGTGAGGGAGCACTAAGCAGGTATGACTGTAGTGAGGGAACACTAAGCGGGTCTGACTGTAGTGAGGGAGCACTAAGCGGGTCTGACTGTGTTGAGGGAGCACTAAGCAGGTCTGACTGTAGTGAGGGAGCACTAAGCAAGTATGACTGTAGTGAGGGAGCACTAAGCGGGTCTGACTGTAGTGAGGGAGCACTAAGCAGGTCTGATTGTTGTGAGGGAGCACTAAGCAGGTATGACTGTAGTGAGGGAGCACTAAGCAGGTATGACTGTAGTGAGGGAGCACTAAGCAGGTCTGACTGTAGTGAGGGAGCACTAAGCGGGTCTGACTGTGGCAAAAGAGCACTAAGCAGGTATGACTGTAGTGAGGGAGCACTAAGCAGGTCTGACTGTAGTGAGGGAGCACTAAGCGGGTCTGACTGTAGTGAGGGAGCACTAAGCAGGTCTGACTGTGTTGAGGGACCACTAAGCGGCTCTGACTGTGTTGAGGGAGCACTAAGCAGGTCTGACTGTCGTGAGGGACCACTAAGCGGGTCTGACTGTGTTGAGGGAGCACTAAGCAGGTCTGACTGTAGTGAGGGAGCACTAAGCAGGTATGAATGTAGTGAGGGAGCACTAAGCGGGTCTGACTGTGTTGAGGGAGCACTAAGCAGGTCTGACTGTGTTGAGGGAGCACTAAGCAGGTCTAACTGTGTTGGGGGAGCACTAAGCAGGTCTGACTGTGGTGAGGGACCACTAAGCAGTTCTGACTGTGTTGAGGGAGCACTAAGCAGGTCTGACTTTGGTGAGGGACCACTAAGCGGGTCTGACTGCGTTGAGGGAGCACTAAGCAGGTATGACTGTAGTGAGGGAGCACTAAGCGGGTCTGACTGTAGTGAGGGAGCACTAAGCAGGTATGACTGTAGTGAGGGACCACTAAGCGGGTCTGACTGTGTTGAGGGAGCACTAACAAGGTATGACTGTAGTGAGGGAGCACTAAGCAGGTCTGACTGTGTTGAGGGACCACTAAGCGGGTCTGACTGTGTTGAGGGAGCACTAAGCAGGTCTGACTGTGGTGAGGGACCACTAAGCGGGTCTGACTGTGTTGAGGGAGCACTAAGCAGGTCTGACTGTAGTGAGGGAGCACTAAGCAGGTATGACTGTGGTGAGGGACCACTAAGCGGGTCTGACTGTGTTGAGGGAGCACTAAGCAGGTATGACTGTAGTGAGGGAGAACTAAGCAGGTCTGACTGTAGTGAGGGAGCACTAAGCAGGTCTGATTGTTGTGAGGGAGCACTACGCAGGTCTGACTGTAGTGAGGGAGCACTAAGCAGGTGTGACTGTATTGAGGGAGCACTAAGCAGGTCTGACTGTAGTGAGGGAGCACTAAGCAGGTATGACTGTAGTGAGGGAGCACTAAGCAGGTATGACTGTAGTGAGGGAGCACTAAGCGGGTCTGACTGTGGCAAAAGAGCACTAAGCGGGTCTGACTGTAGTGAGGGAGCACTAAGCGGGTCTGACTGTGGCAAAAGAGCACTAAGCGGGTCTGACTGTAGTGAGGGAGCACTAAGCAGGTCTGACTGTAGTGAGGGAGCACTAAGCAGGTATGACTGTAGTTAGGGAGCACTAAGCAGGTCTGACTGTAGTGAGGGAGCACTAAGCAGGTATGACTGTAGTGAGGGAGCACTAAGCAGGTATGACTGTAGTGAGGGAGCACTAAGCAGGTCTGATTGTTGTGAGGGAGCACTAAGCAGGTATGACTGTAGTTAGGGAGCACTAAGCAGGTCTGATTGTTGTGAGGGAGCACTAAGCAGGTATGACTGTAGTGAGGGAGCACTAAGCAGGTATGACTGTAGTGAGGGAGCACTAAGCGGGTCTGACTGTAGTGAGGGAGCACTAAGCGGGTCTGACTGTGGCAAAAGAGCACTAAGCAGGTATGACTGTAGTGAGGGAGCACTAAGCGGGTCTGACTGTAGTGAGGGAGCACTAAGCAGGTCTGACTGTAGTGAGGGAGCACTAAGAAGGTATGACTGTACTGAGGGAGCACTAAGCGGGTCTGATTGTTGTGAGGGAGCACTAAGCAAGTATGACTGTAGTGAGGGAGCACTAAGCGGGTCTGACTGTGTTGAGGGAGCACTAAGCAGGTCTGACTGTGTTGAGGGAGCACTAAGCGGGTCTGACTGTAGTGAGGGAGCACTAAGCAGGTCTGACTGTAGTGAGGGAGCACTAAGAAGGTATGACTGTACTGAGGGAGCACTAAGCGGGTCTGATTGTTGTGAGGGAGCACTAAGCAGGTCTGACTGTGTTGAGGGACCACTAAGCAGGTCTGACTGTGTTGAGGGACCACTAAGCGGCTCTGACTGTGTTGAGGGAGCACTAAGCAGGTCTGACTGTCGTGAGGGACCACTAAGCGGGTCTGACTGTGTTGAGGGAGCACTAAGCAGGTCTGACTGTAGTGAGGGAGCACTAAGCAAGTATGACTGTAGTGAGGGAGCACTAAGCGGGTCTGACTGTGTTGAGGGAGCACTAAGCAGGTCTGACTGTGTTGAGGGAGCACTAAGCAGGTCTGACTGTGTTGGGGGACCACTAAGCGGGTCTGACTGTGTTGAGGGACCACTAAGCAGGTCTGACTGTGGTGAGGGACCACAAAGCGGGTCTTACAGTAGTGAGGGAGCACTAAGCAGGTATGACTGTAGTGAGGGACCACTAAGCGGGTCTGACTGCGTTGAGGGAGCACTAAGCAGGTATGACTGTAGTGAGGGAGCACTAAGCAGGTATGACTGTAGTGAGGGACCACTAAGCAGGTCTGACTGTGTTGAAGGAGCACTAAGCAGGTATGACTGTAGTGAGGGAGCACTAAGCAGGTCTGACTGTAGTGAGGGAGCAATAAGCGGGTCTGACAGTAGTGAGGGAGCACTAAGCAGGTATGACTGTAGTGAGGGAGCACTAAGCAGGTATGACTGTAGTGAGGGAGCACTAAGCAGGTCTGACTGTAATGAGGGAGCACTAAGCAGGTATGACTGTAGTGAGGGAGCACTAAGCGGGTCTGACTGTGGCAAAAGAGTACTAAGCAGGTATGACTGTAGTGAGGGAGCACTAAGCGGGTCTGACTGTAGTGAGGGAGCACTAAGCAGGTCTGACTGTAGTGAGGGAGCACTAAGAAGGTATGACTGTAGTTAGGGAGCACTAAGCAGGTCTAATTGTTGTGAGGGAGCACTAAGCAGGTATGACTGTAGTGAGGGAGCACTAAGCAGGTATGACTGTAGTTAGGGAGCACTAAGCAGGTCTGATTGTTGTGAGGGAGCACTAAGCAGGTATGACTGTGGCAAAAGAGCACTAAGCAGGTATGACTGTAGTGAGGGAGCACTAAGCAGGTATGACTGTAGTGAGGGAGCACTAAGCGGGTCTGATTGTGGAAAAAGAGCACTAAGCGGGTCTGACTGTAGTGAGGGAGCACTAAGCGGGTCTGACTGTAGTGAGGGAGCACTAAGCGGGTCTGACTGTGGCAAAAGAGCACTAAGCGGGTCTGACTGTAGTGAGGGAGCACTAAGCAGGTCTGACTGTAGTGAGGGAGCACTAAGCAGGTATGACTGTAGTGAGGGAGCACTAAGCAGGTCTGACTGTAGTGAGGGAGCACTAAGCAGGTATGACTGTAGTGAGGGAGCACTAAGCAGGTCTGACTGTAGTGAGGGAGCACTAAGCAGGTCTGATGGTTGTGAGGGAGCACTAAGCAGGTATGACTGTAGTGAGGGAGCACTAAGCGGGTCTGATTGTGGCAAAAGAGCACTAAGCGGGTCTGACTGTAGTGAGGGAGCACTAAGCGGGTCTGACTGTAGTGAGGGAGCACTAAGCGGGTCTGACTGTGGCAAAAGAGCACTAAGCAGGTATGACTGTAGTGAGGGAGCACTAAACAGGTCTGACTGTAGTGAGGGAGCACTAAGCGGGTCTGACTGTAGTGAGGGAGCACTAAGCAGGTCTGACTGTAGTGAGGGAGCACTAAGCAGGTATGACTGTAGTGAGGGAGCACTAAGCGGGTCTGATTGTTGTGAGGGAGCACTAAGCGGGTCTGACTGTAGTGAGGGAGCACTAAGCGGGTCTGACTGTGGCAAAAGAGCACTAAGCGGGTCTGACTGTAGTGAGGGAGCACTAAGTGGGTCTGACTGTGGCAAAAGAGCACTAAGCGGGTCTGACTGTAGTGAGGGAGCACTAAGCAGGCCTGACTGTAGTGAGGGAGCACTAAGCAGGTCTGATTGTTGTGAGGGAGCACTAAGCAGGTATGACTGTAGTGGGGGAGCACTAAGCAGGTCTGATTGTTGTGAGGGAGCACTAAGAAGGTATGACTGTAGTGAGGGAGCACTAAGCAGGAATGACTGTAGTGAGGGAGCACTAAGCAGGTCTGACTGTAGTGAGGGAGCACTAAGTGGGTCTGACTGTGGCAAAAGAGCACTAAGCAGGTATGACTGTAGTGAGGGAACACTAAGCAGGTCTGACTGTAGTGAGGGAGCACTAAGCGGGTCTGACTGTAGTGAGGGAGCACTAAGCAGGTCTGACTGTGATGAGGGAGCACCAAGCAGGTCTGACAGTAGTGAGGGAGCACTAAGAAGGTCTGACTGTGGTGAGGGAACACTAATCGGGTCTGACTGTGTTGAGGGAGCACTAAGCATGTATGACTTTAGTGAGGGAGCACTAAGCGGGTCTGACTGTAGTGAGGGAGCACTAAGCGGGTCTGACTGTGGCAAAAGAGCACTAAGCGGGTCTGACTGTAGTGAGGGAGCACTAAGCAGGTCTGACTGTAGTGAGGGAGCACTAAGCAGGTATGACTGTAGTGAGGTAGCACTAAGCAGGTCTGACTGTAGTGAGGGAGCACTAAGCAGGTCTGACTGTAGTGAGGGAGCACTAAGCAGGTCTGATTGTTGTGAGGGAGCACTAAGCAGGTATGACTGTATTGAGGGAGCACTAAGCAGGTCTGATTGTTGTGAGGGAGCACTAAGAAGGTATGACTGTAGTGAGGGAGCACTAAGCTGGTCTGACTGTGGCAAAAGAGCACTAAGCAGGTATGACTGTAGTGAGGGAGCACTAAGCAGGTCTGACTGTAGTGAGGGAGCACTAAGCGGGTCTGACTGTAGTGAGGGAGCACTAAGCAGGTCTGACTGTAGTGAGGGAGCACTAAGCAGGTATGACTTAAGTGAGGGAGCACTAAGCGGGTCTGATTGTTGTGAGGGAGCACTAAGCGGGTCTGACTGTGGCAAAAGAGCACTAAGCGGGTCAGACTGTAGTGAGGGAGCACTAAGCGGGTCTGACTGTAGTGAGGGAGCACTAAGCGGGTCTGACTGTGGCAAAAGAGCACTAAGCGGGTCTGACTGTAGTGAGGGAGCACTAAGCAGGTCTGACTGTAGTGAGGGAGCACTAAGCAGGTCTGATTTTTGTGAGGGAGCACTAAGCAGGTATGACTGTAGTGAGAGAGCACTAAGCAGGTCTGATTGTTGTGAGGGAGCACTAAGAAGGTATGACTGTAGTGAGGGAGCACTAAGCAGGAATGACTGTAGTGAGAGAGCACTAAGCGGGTCTGACTGTAGTGAGGGAGCACTAAGTGGGTCTGACAGTAGTGAGGGAGCACTAAGACGGTCTGACTGTGGTGAGGGACCACTAAGCGGGTCTGACTGTGTTGAGGGAGCACTAAGCATGTATGACTGTAGTGAGGGAGCACTAAGCGGGTCTGACTGTAGTGAGGGAGCACTAAGCGGGTCTGACTGTAGTGAGGGAGCACTAAGCAGGTCTGATTGTTGTGAGGGAGCACTAAGCAGATCTGACTGTAGTTAGGGAAAACTAAGCGGGTCTGACTGTAGTGAGGGAGCACTAAGAAGGTATGACTGTAGTGAGGGAGCACTAAGCGGGTCTGACTGTGGCAAAAGAGCATTAAGCGGGTCTGACTGTAGTGAGGGAGCACTAAGCAGGTTTGACTGTAGTGAGGGAGCACTAAGCAGGTATGACTGTAGTGAGGGAGCACTAAGCAGGTCTGACTGTAGTGAGGGAGCACTAAGCAGGTATAACTGTAGTGAGGGAGCACTAAGCAGGTATGACTGTAGTGAGGGAGCACTCAGCAGGTCTGATTGTTGTGAGGGA
>JARPUW010000661.1:0-49801 GCA_030533445.1 Cyprinodon diabolis | reverse complement strand
TGGTTCTACCTTTCTACCACAGTGAGGACACTATACTGGTTCTACCTTTCCACCACAGTGAGGACACTATGCTGGTTCTACCTTTCTACCACAGTGAGGACACTATATTGATTCTACCTTTCCACCACAGTGAGGACACTATACTGGTTCTACCTTTCTACCACAGTGAGGACACTATACTGGTTCTACCTTTCCACCAAAGTGAGGACACTATGCTGGTTCTAACTTTTCACCACAGTGAGGACACTATACTGGTTCTACCTTTCCACCACAGTGAGGACACTATACTGGTTCTACCTTTCTACCACAGTGAGGACACTATACTGGTTCTACCTTTCCACCACAGGGAGGAGACTATACTGGTTCTAACTTTCCACCACAGTGAGGACACTATACTGGTTCTACCTTTCCACCACAGTGAGGACACTACGCTGGTTCTACCTTTCCACCACAGTGAGGACACTATACTGGTTCTAACTTTCTACCACAGTGAGGACACTATACTGGTTCTGCCTTTCCACCACAGTGAGGACACTATGCTGGTTCTAACTTTTCACCACAGTGAGGACACTATGCTGGTTCTGCCTTTCCACCACAGTGAGGACACTATACTGGTTCCAACTTTCCACCACAGTGAGGACACTATGCTGGTTTGTAACTCTCCACCACAGTGAGGAAACTATACTGGTTCTACCTTTTCCACCACAGTGAGGACACTACACTGGTTCTACCTTTCCAACACAGTGAGGACACTATGCTGGTTCCAACTTTCCACCACAGTGAGGACACTATACTGGTTCTACCTTTCCACCACAGTGAGGACACTATGCTGGTTCTACCTTTCCACCACAGTGAGGACACTATGCTGGTTCTAACTTTCCACCACAGTGAGGACACTATACTGGTTCTACCTTTCCACCACAGTGTGGACACTTTGCTGGTTCTAACCTTCCACCACAGTGAGGACACTATGCTGGTTCTAACCTTCCACCACAGTGAGGACACTATACTGGTTCTACCTTTACACCACAGTGAGGACACTATACTGGTTCTACCTTTCCACCACAGTGAGGACAATATGCTGGTTCCAACTTTCCACCACAGTAAGGACACTATGCTGGTTCTAACTTTCCACCACAGTGAGGACACTATACTGGTTCTACCTTTCCACCACAGTGAGGACACTATGCTGGTTCTAACTTTCCACCACAGTAAGGACACTATGCTGGTTCTAACTTTCCACCACAGTAAGGACACTATGCTGGTTCTAACTTTCCACCACAATGAGGACACTATAATGGTTCTACCTTTCCACCACAGTGAGGACACTATGCTGGTTCTAACTTTCCACCACAGTAAGGACACTATGCTGGTTCTAACTTTCCACCACAGTGAGGACACTATACTGGTTCTACCTTTCCACCACAGTGAGGACACTATGCAGGTTCTTACTTTCCACCACAGTAAGGACACTATGCTGGTTCCAACTTTCCACCACAGTAAGGACACTATACTGGTTCTAACTTTCCACCACAGTGAGGACACTATAAAGGTTCTAACTTTCCACCACAGTGAGGACACTACACTGGTTCTACCTTTCCACCACAGTGAGGACGCTACGCTGGTTCTACCTTTCCACCACAGTGAGGACACTATACTCGTTCTAACTTTCCACCACAGTGAGGACACTATACTGGTTCTACCTTTCCACCAAATTGAGGACACTATGCTGGTTCTAACTTTCCACCACAGTGAGGACACTATGCTGGTTCTACCTTTCCACCACAGCGAGGAAACTATGCTGGTTCTACCTTTCCACCACAGCGAGGACACTATACTGGTTCTACATTTCCACCACAGTGAGGACACTATACTGGTTCTAACTTTCCACCACAGTGAGGACACTATACTGGTTCTACCTTTCCACCACATTGAGGACACTATACTGGTTCTAACTTTCCACCACAGTGAGGACACTATACTGGTTCTACCTTTCCACCACAGTGAGGACACTATACTGGTTCTAACTTTCCACCACAGTGAGGACACTATACTGGTTCTACCTTTCCACCACAGGAAGGACACTATACTGGTTCTACCTTTCCACCACAGTGAGGACACTATACTGGTTCTACCTTTCCACCACAGTGAGGACACTATACTGGTTCTAAAGTTCCACCACAGTGAGGACACTATACTGGTTCTACCTTTCCACCACAGTGAGGACACTATGCTGGTTCTACCTTTCCACCACAGTGAGGACACTATACTGGTTCTACCTTTCCACCACAGTGAGGACACTATACTGGTTCTAACTTTCCACCACAGTGAGGACAATATACTGGTTCTACCTTTCCACCACAGTGAGGACACTATACTGGTTCTACCTTTCCACCACAGTAAGGACACTATACTGGTTCTACCTTTCCACCACAGGGAGGAGACTATACTGGTTCTAACTTTCCACCACAGTGAGGACACTATACTGGTTCTACCTTTCCACCACAGTGAGGACACTATGCTGGTTCTACCTTTCCACCACAGTGAGGACACTATACTGGTTCTAACTTTCTACCACAGTGAGGACACTATACTGGTTCTACCTTTCCACCACAGTGAGGACACTATGCTGGTTCTACCTTTCTACCACAGTGAGGACACTATACTGGTTCTGCCTTTCCACCACAGTGAGGACACTATGCTGGTTCTAACTTTTCACCACAGTGAGGACACTATGCTGGTTCTGCCTTTCCACCACAGTGAGGACACTATACTGGTTCCAACTTTCCACCACAGTGAGGATACTATGCTGGTTTGTAACTCTCCACCACAGTGAGGAAACTATACTGGTTCTACCTTTCCACCACAGTGAGGACACTATGCTGGTTCTACCTTTCCACCACAGTGAGGACACTATGCTGGTTCTACCTTTCTACCACAGTGAGGACACTATACTGGTTCTACCTTTCCACCACAGTGAGGACACTATGCTGGTTCTACCTTTCCACCACAGTGAGGACACTAAGCTGGTTCTACCTTTCTACCACAGTGAGGACACTATACTGGTTCTACCTTTCCACCACAGTGAAAAAACTATACTGGTTCTAACTTTCCACCACAGTGAGGACACTATGCTGGTTCTACCTTTCCACCACAGTGAGGACACTATACTGGTTCTAACTTTCTACCACAGTGAGGACACTATACTGGTTCTGCCTTTCCACCACAGTGAGGACACTATGCTGGTTCTAACTTTTCACCACAGTGAGGACACTATGCTGGTTCTGCCTTTCCACCACAGTGAGGACACTATACTGGTTCCAACTTTCCACCACAGTGAGGATACTATGCTGGTTTGTAACTCTCCACCACAGTGAGGAAACTATACTGGTTCTACCTTTTCCACCACAGTGAGGACACTATACTGGTTCTACCTTTCCAACACAGTGAGGACACTATGCTGGTTCTAAATCACCACCACAGTGAGGACACTATACTGGTTCTACCTTTCCACCACAGTGAGGACACTATGCTGGTTCTACCTTTCCACCACAGTGAGGACACTATGCTGGTTCTAACTTTCCACCACAGTGAGGACACTATACTGGTTCTACCTTTCCACCACAGTGTGGACACTTTGCTGGTTCTAACCTTCCACCACAGTGAGGACACTATGCTGGTTCTAACCTTCCACCACAGTGAGGACACTATACTGGTTCTACCTTTACACCACAGTGAGGACACTATACTGGTTCTACCTTTCCACCACAGTGAGGACAATATGCTGGTTCCAACTTTCCACCACAGTAAGGACACTATGCTGGTTCTAACTTTCCACCACAGTGAGGACACTATACTGGTTCTACCTTTCCACCACAGTGAGGACACTATGCTGGTTCTAACTTTCCACCACAGTAAGGACACTATGCTGGTTCTAACTTTCCACCACAGTAAGGACACTATGCTGGTTCTAACTTTCCACCACAATGAGGACACTATAATGGTTCTACCTTTCCACCACAGTGAGGACACTATGCTGGTTCTAACTTTCCACCACAGTAAGGACACTATGCTGGTTCTAACTTTCCACCACAGTGAGGACACTATACTGGTTCTACCTTTCCACCACAGTGAGGACACTATGCAGGTTCTTACTTTCCACCACAGTAAGGACACTATGCTGGTTCCAACTTTCCACCACAGTAAGGACACTATACTGGTTCTAACTTTCCACCACAGTGAGGACACTATAAAGGTTCTAACTTTCCACCACAGTGAGGACACTACACTGGTTCTACCTTTCCACCACAGTGAGGACGCTACGCTGGTTCTACCTTTCCACCACAGTGAGGACACTCTACTCGTTCTAACTTTCCACCACAGTGAGGACACTATACTGGTTCTACCTTTCCACCAAATTGAGGACACTATGCTGGTTCTAACTTTCCACCACAGTGAGGACACTATGCTGGTTCTACCTTTCCACCACAGCGAGGAAACTATGCTGGTTCTACCTTTCCACCACAGCGAGGACACTATACTGGTTCTACATTTCCACCACAGTGAGGACACTATACTGGTTCTAACTTTCCACCACAGTGAGGACACTATACTGGTTCTACCTTTCCACCACATTGAGGACACTATACTGGTTCTAACTTTCCACCACAGTGAGGACACTATACTGGTTCTACCTTTCCACCACAGTGAGGACACTATACTGGTTCTAACTTTCCACCACAGTGAGGACACTATACTGGTTCTACCTTTCCACCACAGGAAGGACACTATACTGGTTCTACCTTTCCACCACAGTGAGGACACTATACTGGTTCTACCTTTCCACCACAGTGAGGACACTATACTGGTTCTAAATTTCCACCACAGTGAGGACACTATACTGGTTCTACCTTTCCACCACAGTGAGGACACTATGCTGGTTCTACCTTTCCACCACAGTGAGGACACTATACTGGTTCTACCTTTCCACCACAGTGAGGACACTATACTGGTTCTAACTTTCCACCACAGTGAGGACAATATACTGGTTCTACCTTTCCACCACAGTGAGGACACTATACTGGTTCTACCTTTCCACCACAGTAAGGACACTATACTGGTTCTACCTTTCCACCACAGGGAGGAGACTATACTGGTTCTAACTTTCCACCACAGTGAGGACACTATACTGGTTCTACCTTTCCACCACAGTGAGGACACTATGCTGGTTCTACCTTTCCACCACAGTGAGGACACTATACTGGTTCTAACTTTCTACCACAGTGAGGACACTATACTGGTTCTACCTTTCCACCACAGTGAGGACACTATGCTGGTTCTACCTTTCTACCACAGTGAGGACACTATACTGGTTCTGCCTTTCCACCACAGTGAGGACACTATGCTGGTTCTAACTTTTCACCACAGTGAGGACACTATGCTGGTTCTGCCTTTCCACCACAGTGAGGACACTCTACTGGTTCCAACTTTCCACCACAGTGAGGATACTATGCTGGTTTGTAACTCTCCACCACAGTGAGGAAACTATACTGGTTCTACCTTTCCACCACAGTGAGGACACTATGCTGGTTCTACCTTTCCACCACAGTGAGGACACTATGCTGGTTCTACCTTTCTACCACAGTGAGGACACTATACTGGTTCTACCTTTCCACCACAGTGAGGACACTATGCTGGTTCTACCTTTCCACCACAGTGAGGACACTAAGCTGGTTCTACCTTTCTACCACAGTGAGGACACTATACTGGTTCTACCTTTCCACCACAGTGAAAAAACTATACTGGTTCTAACTTTCCACCACAGTGAGGACACTATGCTGGTTCTACCTTTCCACCACAGTGAAAAAACTATACTGGTTCTACCTTTCCACCACAGTGAGGACACTATGCTGGTTCTAACTTTCCACCACAGTGAGGACTCTATGCTGGTTCTAACTTTCCACCACAGTGAGGACACTATGCTTGTTCTACCTTTCCACCACAGTGAGGACACTATACTGGTTCTACCTTTCCACCACAGTGAGGACACTATGCTGGTTCTACCTTTCTACCACAGTGAGGACACTATATTGATTCTACCTTTCCACCACAGTGAGGACACTATACTGGTTCTACCTTTCTACCACAGTGAGGACACTATACTGGTTCTACCTTTCCACCACAGTGAGGACACTATGCTGGTTCTACCTTTCTACCACAGTGAGGACACTATATTGATTCTACCTTTCCACCACAGTGAGGACACTATACTGGTTCTACCTTTCTACCACAGTGAGGACACTATACTGGTTCTACCTTTCCACCAAAGTGAGGACACTATGCTGGTTCTAACTTTTCACCACAGTGAGGACACTATACTGGTTCTACCTTTCCACCACAGTGACGACACTATGCTGGTTCTACCTTTCCACCACAGTGAGGACACTATACTGGTTCTAAATTTCCACCACAGTGAGGACACTATGCTGGTTCTACCTTTCCACCACAGTGAGGACACTATACTGGTTCTAAATTTCCACCACAGTGAGGACACTATACTGGTTCTACATTTCCACCACAGTGAGGACACTATACTGGTTCTACCTTTCCACCACATTGAGGACACTATACTGGTTCTAACTTTCCACCACAGTGAGGACACTATACTGGTTCTACCTTTCCACCACAGTGAGGACACTATACTGGTTCTAACTTTCCACCACAGTGAGGACACTATACTGGTTCTACCTTTCCACCACAGGCAGGACACTATACTGGTTCTAACTTTCCACCACTGTGAGGACACTATACTGGTTCTACCTTTCCACCACAGTGAGGACACTATGCTGGTTCTACCTTTCCACCACAGTGAGGACACTATGCTGGTTCTAACTTTCCACCACAGTGAAAAAACTATGCTGGTTCTACCTTTCTACCACAGTGAGGACACTATACTGGTTCTACCTTTCCACCACAGTGAGGACACTATACTGGTTCTACCTTTCCACCACAGTGAGGACACTATACTGGTTCTACCTTTCCACCACAGTGAGGACACTATGCTGGTTCTACCTTTCTACCACAGTGAGGACACTATACTGGTTCTACCTTTCCACCACAGTGAGGACACTAAACTGGTTCTACCTTTCCACCACAGTGAGGACACTATGCTGGTTCTAACTTTTCACCACAGTGAGGACACTATACTGGTTCTGCCTTTCCACCACAGTGAGGACACTATACTGGTTCCAACTTTCCACCACAGTAAGGATACTATACTGGGTCTACCTTTCCACCACAGTGAGGACACTATACTGGTTCTACCTTTCCAACACAGTGAGGACACTATACTGGTTCTAAATTTCCACCAAAGTGAGGACACTATACTGGTTCTACCTTTCCACCACAGTGAGGACACTATGCTGGTTCTACCTTTCCACCACAGTGAGGACACTATACTGGTTCTACCTTTCTACCACAGTGAGGACACTATACTGGTTCTACCTTTCCACCACAGTGAGGACACTATGCTGGTTCTACCTTTCCACCACAGTGAGGACACTATACCGGTTCTACCTTTCTACCACAGTGAGGACACTATACTGGTTCTACCTTTCCACCACAGTGAGGACACTAAGCTGGTTCTAACTTTCCACCACAGTGAGGACACTATACTGGTTCTACCTTTCCACCACAGTAAAAAAAACTATACTGGTTCTACCTTTCCACCACAGTGAGGAAACTATGCTGGTTCTAACTTTCCACCACTGTGAGGACACTATACTGGTTCTACCTTTCTACCACAGTGAGGACACTATACTGGTTCTACCTTTCCACCACAGTGAGGACACTATGCTGGTTCTACCTTTCCACCACAGTGAGGACACTATGCTGGTTCTACCTTTCTACCACAGTGAGGACACTATATTGATTCTACCTTTCCACCACAGTGAGGACACTATACTGGTTCTACCTTTCCACCACAGTGAGGACACTATGCTGGTTCTAACTTTCCACCACAGTGAGGACACTATACTGGTTCTACCTTTCCACCACAGGCAGGACACTATTCTGGTTCTAACTTTCCACCACTGTGAGGACACTATACTGGTTCTACCTTTCCACCACAGTGAGGACACTATGCTGGTTCTACCTTTCCACCACAGTGAGGACACTATGCTGGTTCTAACTTTCCACCACAGTGAAAAAACTATGCTGGTTCTACCTTTCTACCACAGTGAGGACACTATACTGGTTCTACCTTTCCACCACAGTGAGGACACTATACTGGTTCTACCTTTCCACCACAGTGAGGACACTATACTGGTTCTACCTTTCCACCACAGTGAGGACACTATGCTGGTTCTACCTTTCTACCACAGTGAGGACACTATACTGGTTCTACCTTTCCACCACAGTGAGGACACTAAACTGGTTCTACCTTTCCACCACAGTGAGGACACTATGCTGGTTCTAACTTTTCACCACAGTGAGGACACTATACTGGTTCTGCTTTTCCACCACAGTGAGGACACTATACTGGTTCCAACTTTCCACCACAGTAAGGATACTATACTGGGTCTACCTTTCCACCACAGTGAGGACACTATACTGGTTCTACCTTTCCAACACAGTGAGGACACTATACTGGTTCTAAATTTCCACCAAAGTGAGGACACTATACTGGTTCTACCTTTCCACCACAGTGAGGACACTATGCTGGTTCTACCTTTCCACCACAGTGAGGACACTATACTGGTTCTACCTTTCTACCACAGTGAGGACACTATACTGGTTCTACCTTTCCACCACAGTGAGGACACTATGCTGGTTCTACCTTTCCACCACAGTGAGGACACTATACCGGTTCTACCTTTCTACCACAGTGAGGACACTATACTGGTTCTACCTTTCCACCACAGTGAGGACACTAAGCTGGTTCTAACTTTCCACCACAGTGAGGACACTATGCTGGTTCTACCTTTCCTCCACAGTGAGGACACTATGCTGGTTCTACCTTTCTACCACAGTGAGGACACTATATTGATTCTACCTTTCCACCACAGTGAGGACACTATACTGGTTCTACCTTTCCACCACAGTGAGGACACTATGCTGGTTCTAACTTTCCACCACAGTGAGGACACTATACTGGTTCTACCTTTCCACCACAGGCAGGACACTATTCTGGTTCTAACTTTCCACCACTGTGAGGACACTATACTGGTTCTACCTTTCCACCACAGTGAGGACACTATGCTGGTTCTACCTTTCCACCACAGTGAGGACACTATGCTGGTTCTAACTTTCCACCACAGTGAAAAAACTATGCTGGTTCTACCTTTCTACCACAGTGAGGACACTATACTGGTTCTACCTTTCCACCACAGTGAGGACACTATACTGGTTCTACCTTTCCACCACAGTGAGGACACTATACTGGTTCTACCTTTCCACCACAGTGAGGACACTATGCTGGTTCTACCTTTCTACCACAGTGAGGACACTATACTGGTTCTACCTTTCCACCACAGTGAGGACACTAAACTGGTTCTACCTTTCCACCACAGTGAGGACACTATGCTGGTTCTAACTTTTCACCACAGTGAGGACACTATACTGGTTCTGCTTTTCCACCACAGTGAGGACACTATACTGGTTCCAACTTTCCACCACAGTAAGGATACTATACTGGGTCTACCTTTCCACCACAGTGAGGACACTATACTGGTTCTACCTTTCCAACACAGTGAGGACACTATACTGGTTCTAAATTTCCACCAAAGTGAGGACACTATACTGGTTCTACCTTTCCACCACAGTGAGGACACTATGCTGGTTCTACCTTTCCACCACAGTGAGGACACTATACTGGTTCTACCTTTCTACCACAGTGAGGACACTATACTGGTTCTACCTTTCCACCACAGTGAGGACACTATGCTGGTTCTACCTTTCCACCACAGTGAGGACACTATACCGGTTCTACCTTTCTACCACAGTGAGGACACTATACTGGTTCTACCTTTCCACCACAGTGAGGACACTAAGCTGGTTCTAACTTTCCACCACAGTGAGGACACTATACTGGTTCTACCTTTCCACCACAGTAAAAAAAACTATACTGGTTCTACCTTTCCACCACAGTGAGGAAACTATGCTGGTTCTAACTTTCCACCACTGTGAGGACACTATACTGGTTCTACCTTTCTACCACAGTGAGGACACTATACTGGTTCTACCTTTCCACCACAGTGAGGACACTATGCTGGTTCTACCTTTCCACCACAGTGAGGACACTATGCTGGTTCTACCTTTCTACCACAGTGAGGACACTATATTGATTCTACCTTTCCACCACAGTGAGGACACTATACTGGTTCTACCTTTCTACCACAGTGAGGACACTATACTGGTTCTACCTTTCCACCAAAGTGAGGACACTATGCTGGTTCTACCTTTCTACCACAGTGAGGACACTATACTGGTTCTACCTTTCCACCACAGTGAGGACACTATACTGGTTCTACCTTTCCACCACAGTGAAGACACTATGCTGGTTCTACCTTTCCACCACAGTGAGGACACTATACTGGTTCTACCTTTCCACCACAGTGAGGACACTATGCTGGTTCTAACTTTTAACCACAGTGAGGACACTATACTGGTTCCAACTTTCCACCACAGTAAGGACACTATGCTGGTTCCAACTTTCCACCACAGTAAGGACACTATGCTGGTTCTAACTTTCCACCACAGTAAGGACACTATGCTGGTTCCCACTTTCCACCACAGTGAGGACACTATGCTGGTTCTACGTTTCCAACACACTGAGGACACTATACTGGTTCTACCTTTCCACCACAGTGAGAACACTATGCTGGTTCTAACTGTTCACCACAGTGAGGACACTATACTGGTTCTACCTTTCCACCACAGTGAGGACACTATACTGGTTCCAACTTTCCACCACAGTAAGGACACTATGCTGGTTCCAACTTCCCACCACAGTAAGGACACTATACTGGTTCTAACTTTCCACCACAGTGAGGACACTATAAAGGTTCTAACTTTCCACCACAGTGAGGACACTACACTGGTTCTACCTTTCCACCACAGTGAGGACGCTACGCTGGTTCTACCTTTCCACCACAGTGAGGACACTATACTGGTTCTAACTTTCCACCACAGCGAGGACACTATACTGGTTCTACCTTTCCACCAAAGTGAGGACACTATACTGGTTCTAACTTTCCACCACAGTAAGGACACTATGCTGGTTCTACCTTTCCACCACAGTGAGGACACTATACTGGTTCTACCTTTCCACCACAATGAGGACACTATGCTAGTTCTACCTTTCCACCACAATGAGGACACTATGCTGGTTCCAACTTTCCACCACAGTGAGGACACTATACTGGTTCTCACTTTCCACCACAGTGAGAACACTATGCTGGTTCCAACTTTCCACCACAATAAGGACACTATGCTGTTTCTACCTTTCCACCACAGTGAGGACACTATACTGGTTCTACCTTTCCACCACAGTGAGGACACTATACTGGTTCTACCTTTCTACCACAGTGAGGACACTATACTGGTTCTACCTTTCCACCACAGTGAGGACGCTATGCTGGTTCTAACTTTCCACCACAGTGAGGACACTATACTGGTTCTACCTTTCCACCACAGTGAGGACACTATGCTGGTTCTACCTTTCTACCACAGTGAGGACACTATACTGGTTCTACCTTTCCACCACAGTGAGGACACTATACTGGTTCTACCTTTCCACCACAGTGAGGACACTATGCTGGTTCTACCTTTCCACCACAGTGAGGACACTATACTGGTTCTACCTTTCCACCACAGTGAGGACAATATGCTGGTTCTAACTTTTCACCACAGTGAGGACACTATACTGGTTCTACCTTTCCACCACAGTGAGGACACTATACTGGTTCCAACTTTCCACCACAGTAAGGACACTATACTGGTTCCAACTTTCCACCACAGTAAGGACACTATGCTGGTTCTAACTTTCCACCACAGTAAGGACACTATGCTGGTTCCCACTTTCCACCACAGTGAGGACACTATTCTGGTTCCAACTTTCCACCACAGTAAGGACACTATACTGGTTCTAACTTTCCACCACAGTAAGGACACTATGCTGTTTCTACCTTTCCACCACAGTGAGGACACTATACTGGTTCTACCTTTCCACCACAGTAAGGACACTATACTGGTTCTACCTTTCCACCACAGTGAGGACACTATACTGGTTCTACCTTTCTACCACAGTGAGGACACTATACTGGTTCTACCTTTCCACCACAGTGAGGACACTATGCGGGTTCTAACTTTCCACCACAGTGAGGACACTATACTGGTTCTACCTTTCCACCACAGTGAGGACTCTATGCTGGTTCTACCTTTCTACCACAGTGAGGACACTATACTGGTTCTACGTTTCCACCACAGTGAGGACACTATACTGGTTCCAACTCTCCACCACAGTAAGGACACTATGCTGGTTCCAACTTTCCACCACAGTAAGGACACTATGCTGGTTCTAACTTTCCACCACAGTAAGGACACTATGCTGGTTCCCACTTTCCACCACAGTGAGGACACTATGCTGGTTCCAACTTTCCACCACAGTAAGGAAACTATGCTGTTTCTACCTTCAACCACAGTGAGGACACTATACTGGTTCTACCTTTCCACCACAGTGAGGACACTATGCTAGTTAAACCTTTCCACCACAGTGAGGACACTATGCTGGTTCCAACTTTCCACCACAGTGAGGACACTATACTGGTTCTCACTTTCCACCACAGTGAGGACACTATGCTGGTTCTAACTTTCCTCCACAGTGAGGACACTATGCTGGTTCTACCTTTCCACCACAGTGAGGATACTATGCTGGTTCTACCTTTCCACCACAGTGAGGACACTATGCTGGTTCTAACCTTCCACCACAGTGAGGACACTATGCTAGTTCTAACCTTCCACCACAGTGAGGACACTATGCTGGTTCTAACCTTCCACCACAGTGAGGACACTATGCTGGTTCTAACTTTCCACCACAGTGAGGACACTATACTGGTTCTACCTTTCCACCACAGTGTGGACACTATGCTGGTTCTAACCTTCCACCACAGTGAGGACACTATGCTGGTTCTAACCTTCCACCACAGTGAGGACACTATACTGGTTCTACCTTTACACCACAGTGAGGACACTATACTGGTTCTACCTTTCCACCACAGTGAGGACAATATGCTGGTTCCAACTTTCCACCACAGTAAGGACACTATGCTGGTTCTAACTTTCCACCACAGTGAGGACACTATACTGGTTCTACCTTTCCACCACAGTGAGGACACTATGCTGGTTCTAACTTTCCGCCACAGTAAGGACACTATGCTGGTTCTAACTTTCCACCACAGTAAGGACACTATGCTGGTTCTAACTTTCCACCACAATGAGGACACTATACTGGTTCTACCTTTCCACCACAGTGAGGACACTATGCTGGTTCTAACTTTCCACCACAGTAAGGACACTATGCTGGTTATAACTTTCCACCACAGTGAGGACACTATACTGGTTCTACCTTTCCACCACAGTGAGGACACTATACTGGTTCTACCTTTCCACCACAGTAAAAAAAACTATACTGGTTCTACCTTTCCACCACAGTGAGGAAACTATGCTGGTTCTAACTTTCCACCACTGTGAGGACACTATACTGGTTCTACCTTTCTACCACAGTGAGGACACTATACTGGTTCTACCTTTCCACCACAGTGAGGACACTATGCTGGTTCTACCTTTCCACCACAGTGAGGACACTATGCTGGTTCTACCTTTCTACCACAGTGAGGACACTATATTGATTCTACCTTTCCACCACAGTGAGGACACTATACTGGTTCTACCTTTCCACCACAGTGAGGACACTATGCTGGTTCTACCTTTCCACCACAGTGAGGACACTATAAAGGTTCTAACTTTCCACCACAGTGAGGACACTACACTGGTTCTACCTTTCCACCACAGTGAGGACGCTACGCTGGTTCTACCTTTCCACCACAGTGAGGACACTATACTCGTTCTAACTTTCCACCACAGTGAGGACACTATACTGGTTCTACCTTTCCACCAAATTGAGGACACTATGCTGGTTCTAACTTTCCACCACAGTGAGGACACTATGCTGGTTCTACCTTTCCACCACAGCGAGGAAACTATGCTGGTTCTACCTTTCCACCACAGCGAGGACACTATACTGGTTCTACATTTCCACCACAGTGAGGACACTATACTGGTTCTAACTTTCCACCACAGTGAGGACACTATACTGGTTCTACCTTTCCACCACATTGAGGACACTATACTGGTTCTAACTTTCCACCACAGTGAGGACACTATACTGGTTCTACCTTTCCACCACAGTGAGGACACTATACTGGTTCTAACTTTCCACCACAGTGAGGACACTATACTGGTTCTACCTTTCCACCACAGGAAGGACACTATACTGGTTCTACCTTTCCACCACAGTGAGGACACTATACTGGTTCTACCTTTCCACCACAGTGAGGACACTATACTGGTTCTAAATTTCCACCACAGTGAGGACACTATACTGGTTCTACCTTTCTACCACAGTGAGGACACTATACTGGTTCTACCTTTCCACCACAGTGAGGACACTATGCTGGTTCTACCTTTCCACCACAGTGAGGACACTATGCTGGTTCTACCTTTCTACCACAGTGAGGACACTATATTGATTCTACCTTTCCACCACAGTGAGGACACTATACTGGTTCTACCTTTCCACCACAGTGAGGACACTATGCTGGTTCTACCTTTCCACCACAGTGAGGACACTATAAAGGTTCTAACTTTCCACCACAGTGAGGACACTACACTGGTTCTACCTTTCCACCACAGTGAGGACGCTACGCTGGTTCTACCTTTCCACCACAGTGAGGACACTATACTCGTTCTAACTTTCCACCACAGTGAGGACACTATACTGGTTCTACCTTTCCACCAAATTGAGGACACTATGCTGGTTCTAACTTTCCACCACAGTGAGGACACTATGCTGGTTCTACCTTTCCACCACAGCGAGGAAACTATGCTGGTTCTACCTTTCCACCACAGCGAGGACACTATACTGGTTCTACATTTCCACCACAGTGAGGACACTATACTGGTTCTAACTTTCCACCACAGTGAGGACACTATACTGGTTCTACCTTTCCACCACATTGAGGACACTATACTGGTTCTAACTTTCCACCACAGTGAGGACACTATACTGGTTCTACCTTTCCACCACAGTGAGGACACTATACTGGTTCTAACTTTCCACCACAGTGAGGACACTATACTGGTTCTACCTTTCCACCACAGGAAGGACACTATACTGGTTCTACCTTTCCACCACAGTGAGGACACTATACTGGTTCTACCTTTCCACCACAGTGAGGACACTATACTGGTTCTAAATTTCCACCACTGTGAGGACACTATACTGGTTCTACCTTTCCACCACAGTGAGGACACTATGCTGGTTCTACCTTTCCACCACAGTGAGGACACTATACTGGTTCTACCTTTCCACCACAGTGAGGACACTATACTGGTTCTAACTTTCCACCACAGTGAGGACAATATACTGGTTCTACCTTTCCACCACAGTGAGGACACTATACTGGTTCTACCTTTCCACCACAGTAAGGACACTATACTGGTTCTACCTTTCCACCACAGGGAGGAGACTATACTGGTTCTAACTTTCCACCACAGTGAGGACACTATACTGGTTCTACCTTTCCACCACAGTGAGGACACTATGCTGGTTCTACCTTTCCACCACAGTGAGGACACTATACTGGTTCTAACTTTCTACCACAGTGAGGACACTATACTGGTTCTACCTTTCCACCACAGTGAGGACACTATGCTGGTTCTACCTTTCTACCACAGTGAGGACACTATACTGGTTCTGCCTTTCCACCACAGTGAGGACACTATGCTGGTTCTAACTTTTCACCACAGTGAGGACACTATGCTGGTTCTGCCTTTCCACCACAGTGAGGACACTATACTGGTTCCAACTTTCCACCACAGTGAGGATACTATGCTGGTTTGTAACTCTCCACCACAGTGAGGAAACTATACTGGTTCTACCTTTCCACCACAGTGAGGACACTATACTGGTTCTACCTTTCCAACACAGTGAGGACACTATGCTGGTTCTAAATCACCACCACAGTGAGGACACTATACTGGTTCTACCTTTCCACCACAGTGAGGACACTATGCTGGTTCTACCTTTCCACCACAGTGAGGACACTATGCTGGTTCTACCTTTCTACCACAGTGAGGACACTATACTGGTTCTACCTTTCCACCACAGTGAGGACACTATGCTGGTGCTACCTTTCCACCACAGTGAGGACACTAAGCTGGTTCTACCTTTCTACCACAGTGAGGACACTATACTGGTTCTACCTTTCCACCACAGTGAAAAAACTATACTGGTTCTAACTTTCCACCACAGTGAGGACACTATGCTGGTTCTACCTTTCCACCACAGTGAAAAAACTATACTGGTTCTACCTTTCCACCACAGTGAGGACACTATGCTGGTTCTAACTTTCCACCACAGTGAGGACTCTATGCTGGTTCTAACTTTCCACCACAGTGAGGACACTATGCTTGTTCTACCTTTCCACCACAGTGAGGACACTATACTGGTTCTACCTTTCCACCACAGTGAGGACACTATGCTGGTTCTACCTTTCTACCACAGTGAGGACACTATATTGATTCTACCTTTCCACCACAGTGAGGACACTATACTGGTTCTACCTTTCTACCACAGTGAGGACACTATACTGGTTCTACCTTTCCACCACAGTGAGGACACTATGCTGGTTCTACCTTTCTACCACAGTGAGGACACTATATTGATTCTACCTTTCCACCACAGTGAGGACACTATACTGGTTCTACCTTTCTACCACAGTGAGGACACTATACTGGTTCTACCTTTCCACCAAAGTGAGGACACTATGCTGGTTCTAACTTTTCACCACAGTGAGGACACTATACTGGTTCTACCTTTCCACCACAGTGAGGACACTATGCTGGTTCTACCTTTCCACCACAGTGAGGACACTATACTGGTTCTAAATTTCCACCACAGTGAGGACACTATGCTGGTTCTACCTTTCCACCACAGTGAGGACACTATACTGGTTCTAAATTTCCACCACAGTGAGGACACTATACTGGTTCTACATTTCCACCACAGTGAGGACACTATACTGGTTCTAACTTTCCACCACAGTGAGGACACTATACTGGTTCTACCTTTCCACCACATTGAGGACACTATACTGGTTCTAACTTTCCACCACAGTGAGGACACTATACTGGTTCTACCTTTCCACCACAGTGAGGACACTATACTGGTTCTAACTTTCCACCACAGTGAGGACACTATACTGGTTCTACCTTTCCACCACAGGCAGGACACTATACTGGTTCTAACTTTCCACCACTGTGAGGACACTATACTGGTTCTACCTTTCCACCACAGTGAGGACACTATGCTGGTTCTACCTTTCCACCACAGTGAGGACACTATGCTGGTTCTAACTTTCCACCACAGTGAAAAAACTATGCTGGTTCTACCTTTCTACCACAGTGAGGACACTATACTGGTTCTACCTTTCCACCACAGTGAGGACACTATGCTGGTTCTACCTTTCTACCACAGTGAGGACACTATACTGGTTCTGCCTTTCCACCACAGTGAGGACACTATGCTGGTTCTGCCTTTCCACCACAGTGAGGACACTATACTGGTTCCAACTTTCCACCACAGTGAGGATACTATGCTGGTTTGTAACTCTCCACCACAGTGAGGAAACTATACTGGTTCTACCTTTCCACCACAGTGAGGACACTATACTGGTTCTACCTTTCCAACACAGTGAGGACACTATGCTGGTTCTAAATCACCACCACAGTGAGGACACTATACTGGTTCTACCTTTCCACCACAGTGAGGACACTATGCTGGTTCTACCTTTCCACCACAGTGAGGACACTATGCTGGTTCTACCTTTCTACCACAGTGAGGACACTATACTGGTTCTACCTTTCCACCACAGTGAGGACACTATGCTGGTTCTACCTTTCCACCACAGTGAGGACACTAAGCTGGTTCTACCTTTCTACCACAGTGAGGACACTATACTGGTTCTACCTTTCCACCACAGTGAAAAAACTATACTGGTTCTAACTTTCCACCACAGTGAGGACACTATGCTGGTTCTACCTTTCCACCACAGTGAAAAAACTATACTGGTTCTACCTTTCCACCACAGTGAGGACACTATGCTGGTTCTAACTTTCCACCACAGTGAGGACTCTATGCTGGTTCTAACTTTCCACCACAGTGAGGACACTATGCTTGTTCTACCTTTCCACCACAGTGAGGACACTATACTGGTTCTACCTTTCCACCACAGTGAGGACACTATGCTGGTTCTACCTTTCTACCACAGTGAGGACACTATATTGATTCTACCTTTCCACCACAGTGAGGACACTATACTGGTTCTACCTTTCTACCACAGTGAGGACACTATACTGGTTCTACCTTTCCACCACAGTGAGGACACTATGCTGGTTCTACCTTTCTACCACAGTGAGGACACTATATTGATTCTACCTTTCCACCACAGTGAGGACACTATACTGGTTCTACCTTTCTACCACAGTGAGGACACTATACTGGTTCTACCTTTCCACCAAAGTGAGGACACTATGCTGGTTCTAACTTTTCACCACAGTGAGGACACTATACTGGTTCTACCTTTCCACCACAGTGAGGACACTATGCTGGTTCTACCTTTCCACCACAGTGAGGACACTATACTGGTTCTAAATTTCCACCACAGTGAGGACACTATGCTGGTTCTACCTTTCCACCACAGTGAGGACACTATACTGGTTCTAAATTTCCACCACAGTGAGGACACTATACTGGTTCTACATTTCCACCACAGTGAGGACACTATACTGGTTCTAACTTTCCACCACAGTGAGGACACTATACTGGTTCTACCTTTCCACCACATTGAGGACACTATACTGGTTCTAACTTTCCACCACAGTGAGGACACTATACTGGTTCTACCTTTCCACCACAGTGAGGACACTATACTGGTTCTAACTTTCCACCACAGTGAGGACACTATACTGGTTCTACCTTTCCACCACAAGCAGGACACTATACTGGTTCTAACTTTCCACCACTGTGAGGACACTATACTGGTTCTACCTTTCCACCACAGTGAGGACACTATGCTGGTTCTACCTTTCCACCACAGTGAGGACACTATGCTGGTTCTAACTTTCCACCACAGTGAAAAAACTATGCTGGTTCTACCTTTCTACCACAGTGAGGACACTATACTGGTTCTACCTTTCCACCACAGTGAGGACACTATACTGGTTCTACCTTTCCACCACAGTGAGGACACTATACTGGTTCTACCTTTCCACCACAGTGAGGACACTATGCTGGTTCTACCTTTCTACCACAGTGAGGACACTATACTGGTTCTACCTTTCCACCACAGTGAGGACACTAAACTGGTTCTACCTTTCCACCACAGTGAGGACACTATGCTGGTTCTAACTTTTCACCACAGTGAGGACACTATACTGGTTCTGCCTTTCCACCACAGTGAGGACACTATACTGGTTCCAACTTTCCACCACAGTAAGGATACTATACTGGGTCTACCTTTCCACCACAGTGAGGACACTATACTGGTTCTACCTTTCCAACACAGTGAGGACACTATACTGGTTCTAAATTTCCACCAAAGTGAGGACACTATACTGGTTCTACCTTTCCACCACAGTGAGGACACTATGCTGGTTCTACATTTCCACCACAGTGAGGACACTATACTGGTTCTACCTTTCCACCACAGTGAGGACACTATGCTGGTTCTACCTTTCCACCACAGTGAGGACACTATACCGGTTCTACCTTTCTACCACAGTGAGGACACTATACTGGTTCTACCTTTCCACCACAGTGAGGACACTAAGCTGGTTCTACCTTTCCACCACAGTGAAAAAACTATACTGGTTCTAACTTTCCACCACAGTGAGGACACTATGCTGGTTCTACCTTTCTACCACAGTGAGGACACTATACTGGTTCTGCCTTTCCACCACAGTGAGGACACTATGCTGGTTCTGCCTTTCCACCACAGTGAGGACACTATACTGGTTCCAACTTTCCACCACAGTGAGGATACTATGCTGGTTTGTAACTCTCCACCACAGTGAGGAAACTATACTGGTTCTACCTTTCCACCACAGTGAGGACACTATACTGGTTCTACCTTTCCAACACAGTGAGGACACTATGCTGGTTCTAAATCACCACCACAGTGAGGACACTATACTGGTTCTACCTTTCCACCACAGTGAGGACACTATGCTGGTTCTACCTTTCCACCACAGTGAGGACACTATGCTGGTTCTACCTTTCTACCACAGTGAGGACACTATACTGGTTCTACCTTTCCACCACAGTGAGGACACTATGCTGGTTCTACCTTTCCACCACAGTGAGGACACTAAGCTGGTTCTACCTTTCTACCACAGTGAGGACACTATACTGGTTCTACCTTTCCACCACAGTGAAAAAACTATACTGGTTCTAACTTTCCACCACAGTGAGGACACTATGCTGGTTCTACCTTTCCACCACAGTGAAAAAACTATACTGGTTCTACCTTTCCACCACAGTGAGGACACTATGCTGGTTCTAACTTTCCACCACAGTGAGGACTCTATGCTGGTTCTAACTTTCCACCACAGTGAGGACACTATGCTTGTTCTACCTTTCCACCACAGTGAGGACACTATACTGGTTCTACCTTTCCACCACAGTGAGGACACTATGCTGGTTCTACCTTTCTACCACAGTGAGGACACTATATTGATTCTACCTTTCCACCACAGTGAGGACACTATACTGGTTCTACCTTTCTACCACAGTGAGGACACTATACTGGTTCTACCTTTCCACCACAGTGAGGACACTATGCTGGTTCTACCTTTCTACCACAGTGAGGACACTATATTGATTCTACCTTTCCACCACAGTGAGGACACTATACTGGTTCTACCTTTCTACCACAGTGAGGACACTATACTGGTTCTACCTTTCCACCAAAGTGAGGACACTATGCTGGTTCTAACTTTTCACCACAGTGAGGACACTATACTGGTTCTACCTTTCCACCACAGTGAGGACACTATGCTGGTTCTACCTTTCCACCACAGTGAGGACACTATACTGGTTCTAAATTTCCACCACAGTGAGGACACTATGCTGGTTCTACCTTTCCACCACAGTGAGGACACTATACTGGTTCTAAATTTCCACCACAGTGAGGACACTATACTGGTTCTACATTTCCACCACAGTGAGGACACTATACTGGTTCTAACTTTCCACCACAGTGAGGACACTATACTGGTTCTACCTTTCCACCACATTGAGGACACTATACTGGTTCTAACTTTCCACCACAGTGAGGACACTATACTGGTTCTACCTTTCCACCACAGTGAGGACACTATACTGGTTCTAACTTTCCACCACAGTGAGGACACTATACTGGTTCTACCTTTCCACCACAAGCAGGACACTATACTGGTTCTAACTTTCCACCACTGTGAGGACACTATACTGGTTCTACCTTTCCACCACAGTGAGGACACTATGCTGGTTCTACCTTTCCACCACAGTGAGGACACTATGCTGGTTCTAACTTTCCACCACAGTGAAAAAACTATGCTGGTTCTACCTTTCTACCACAGTGAGGACACTATACTGGTTCTACCTTTCCACCACAGTGAGGACACTATACTGGTTCTACCTTTCCACCACAGTGAGGACACTATACTGGTTCTACCTTTCCACCACAGTGAGGACACTATGCTGGTTCTACCTTTCTACCACAGTGAGGACACTATACTGGTTCTACCTTTCCACCACAGTGAGGACACTAAACTGGTTCTACCTTTCCACCACAGTGAGGACACTATGCTGGTTCTAACTTTTCACCACAGTGAGGACACTATACTGGTTCTGCCTTTCCACCACAGTGAGGACACTATACTGGTTCCAACTTTCCACCACAGTAAGGATACTATACTGGGTCTACCTTTCCACCACAGTGAGGACACTATACTGGTTCTACCTTTCCAACACAGTGAGGACACTATACTGGTTCTAAATTTCCACCAAAGTGAGGACACTATACTGGTTCTACCTTTCCACCACAGTGAGGACACTATGCTGGTTCTACATTTCCACCACAGTGAGGACACTATACTGGTTCTACCTTTCCACCACAGTGAGGACACTATGCTGGTTCTACCTTTCCACCACAGTGAGGACACTATACCGGTTCTACCTTTCTACCACAGTGAGGACACTATACTGGTTCTACCTTTCCACCACAGTGAGGACACTAAGCTGGTTCTAACTTTCCACCACAGTGAGGACACTATACTGGTTCTACCTTTCCACCACAGTAAAAAAAACTATACTGGTTCTACCTTTCCACCACAGTGAGGAAACTATGCTGGTTCTAACTTTCCACCACTGTGAGGACACTATACTGGTTCTACCTTTCTACCACAGTGAGGACACTATACTGGTTCTACCTTTCCACCACAGTGAGGACACTATGCTGGTTCTACCTTTCCACCACAGTGAGGACACTATGCTGGTTCTACCTTTCTACCACAGTGAGGACACTATATTGATTCTACCTTTCCACCACAGTGAGGACACTATACTGGTTCTACCTTTCTACCACAGTGAGGACACTATACTGGTTCTACCTTTCCACCAAAGTGAGGACACTATGCTGGTTCTACCTTTCTACCACAGTGAGGACACTATACTGGTTCTACCTTTCCACCACAGTGAGGACACTATACTGGTTCTACCTTTCCACCACAGTGAAGACACTATGCTGGTTCTACCTTTCCACCACAGTGAGGACACTATACTGGTTCTACCTTTCCACCACAGTGAGGACACTATGCTGGTTCTAACTTTTAACCACAGTGAAGACACTATACCGGTTCCAACTTTCCACCACAGTAAGGACACTATGCTGGTTCCAACTTTCCACCACAGTAAGGACACTATGCTGGTTCTAACTTTCCACCACTGTAAGGACACTATGCTGGTTCCCACTTTCCACCACAGTGAGGACACTATGCTGGTTCTACGTTTCCAACACAGTGAGGACACTATACTGGTTCTACCTTTCCACCACAGTGAGAACACTATGCTGGTTCTAACTGTTCACCACAGTGAGGACACTATACTGGTTCTACCTTTCCACCACAGTGAGGACACTATACTGGTTCCAACTTTCCACCACAGTAAGGACACTATGCTGGTTCCAACTTCCCACCACAGTAAGGACACTATACTGGTTCTAACTTTCCACCACAGTGAGGACACTATAAAGGTTCTAACTTTCCACCACAGTGAGGACACTACACTGGTTCTACCTTTCCACCACAGTGAGGACGCTACGCTGGTTCTACCTTTCCACCACAGTGAGGACACTATACTGGTTCTAACTTTCCACCACAGCGAGGACACTATACTGGTTCTACCTTTCCACCAAAGTGAGGACACTATACTGGTTCTAACTTTCCACCACAGTAAGGACACTATGCTGGTTCTACCTTTCCACCACAGTGAGGACACTATACTGGTTCTACCTTTCCACCACAATGAGGACACTATGCTAGTTCTACCTTTCCACCACAATGAGGACACTATGCTGGTTCCAACTTTCCACCACAGTGAGGACACTATACTGGTTCTCACTTTCCACCACAGTGAGAACACTATGCTGGTTCCAACTTTCCACCACAGTAAGGACACTATGCTGGTTCTACCTTTCCACCACAGTGAGGACACTATACTGGTTCTACCTTTCCACCACAGTGAGGACACTATACTGGTTCTACCTTTCTACCACAGTGAGGACACTATACTGGTTCTACCTTTCCACCACAGTGAGGACGCTATGCTGGTTCTAACTTTCCACCACAGTGAGGACACTATACTGGTTCTACCTTTCCACCACAGTGAGGACACTATGCTGGTTCTACCTTTCTACCACAGTGAGGACACTATACTGGTTCTACCTTTCCACCACAGTGAGGACACTATACTGGTTCTACCTTTCCACCACAGTGAGGACAATATGCTGGTTCTAACTTTTCACCACAGTGAGGACACTATACTGGTTCTACCTTTCCACCACAGTGAGGACACTATACTGGTTCCAACTTTCCACCACAGTAAGGACACTATGCTGGTTCCAACTTTCCACCACAGTAAGGACACTATGCTGGTTCTAACTTTCCACCACAGTAAGGACACTATGCTGGTTCCCACTTTTCACCACAGTGAGGACACTATTCTGGTTCCAACTTTCCACCACAGTAAGGACACTATACTGGTTCTAACTTTCCACCACAGTAAGGACACTATGCTGTTTCTACCTTTCCACCACAGTGAGGACACTATACTGGTTCTACCTTTCCACCACAGTAAGGACACTATACTGGTTCTACCTTTCCACCACAGTGAGGACACTATACTGGTTCTAACTTTCTACCACAGTGAGGACACTATACTGGTTCTACCTTTCCACCACAGTGAGGACACTATGCGGGTTCTATCTTTCCACCACAGTGAGGACACTATACTGGTTCTACCTTTCCACCACAGTGAGGACTCTATGCTGGTTCTACCTTTCTACCACAGTGAGGACACTATACTGGTTCTACCTTTCCACCACAGTGAGGACACTATACTGGTTCTACCTTTCCACCACAGTGAGGACACTATGCTGGTTCTACCTTTCCACCACAGTTTGGACACTATACTGGTTCTACCTTTCCACCACAGTGAGGACACTATGCTGGTTCTAACTTTTCACCACAGTGAGGACACTATACTGGTTCTACCTTTCCACCACAGTGAGGACACTATACTGGTTCCAACTCTCCACCACAGTAAGGACACTATGCTGGTTCCAACTTTCCACCACAGTAAGGACACTATGCTGGTTCTAACTTTCCACCACATTAAGGACACTATGCTGGTTCCCACTTTCCACCACAGTGAGGACACTATGCTGGTTCCAACTTTCCACCACAGTAAGGAAACTATGCTGTTTCTACCTTCAACCACAGTGAGGACACTATACTGGTTCTACCTTTCCACCACAGTGAGGACACTATGCTAGTTAAACCTTTCCACCACAGTGAGGACACTATGCTGGTTCCAACTTTCCACCACAGTGAGGACACTATACTGGTTCTCACTTTCCACCACAGTGAGGACACTATGCTGGTTCTAACTTTCCTCCACAGTGAGGACACTATGCTGGTTCTACCTTTCCACCACAGTGAGGATACTATGCTGGTTCTACCTTTCCACCACAGTGAGGACACTATGCTGGTTCTAACCTTCCACCACAGTGAGGACACTATGCTGGTTCTAACCTTCCACCACAGTGAGGACACTATGCTGGTTCTAACCTTCCACCACAGTGAGGACACTATGCTGGTTCTAACTTTCCACCACAGTGAGGACACTATACTGGTTCTACCTTTCCACCACAGTGTGGACACTATGCTGGTTCTAACCTTCCACCAGAGTGAGGACACTATGCTGGTTCTAACCTTCCACCACAGTGAGGACACTATACTGGTTCTACCTTTACACCACAGTGAGGACACTATACTGGTTCTACCTTTCCACCACAGTGAGGACAATATGCTGGTTCCAACTTTCCACCACAGTAAGGACACTATGCTGGTTCTAACTTTCCACCACAGTGAGGACACTATACTGGTTCTACCTTTCCACCACAGTGAGGACACTATGCTGGTTCTAACTTTCCGCCACAGTAAGGACACTATGCTGGTTCTAACTTTCCACCACAGTAAGGACACTATGCTGGTTCTAACTTTCCACCACAATGAGGACACTATACTGGTTCTACCTTTCCACCACAGTGAGGACACTATGCTGGTTCTAACTTTCCACCACAGTAAGGACACTATGCTGGTTCTAACTTTCCACCACAGTGAGGACACTATACTGGTTCTACCTTTCCACCACAGTGAGGACACTATACTGGTTCTACCTTTCCACCACAGTAAAAAAAACTATACTGGTTCTACCTTTCCACCACAGTGAGGAAACTATGCTGGTTCTAACTTTCCACCACTGTGAGGACACTATACTGGTTCTACCTTTCTACCACAGTGAGGACACTATACTGGTTCTACCTTTCCACCACAGTGAGGACACTATGCTGGTTCTACCTTTCCACCACAGTGAGGACACTATGCTGGTTCTACCTTTCTACCACAGTGAGGACACTATATTGATTCTACCTTTCCACCACGGTGAGGACACTATACTGGTTCTACCTTTCTACCACAGTGAGGACACTATACTGGTTCTACCTTTCCACCAAAGTGAGGACACTATGCTGGTTCTACCTTTCTACCACAGTGAGGACACTATACTGGTTCTACCTTTCCACCACAGTGAGGACACTATACTGGTTCTACCTTTCCACCACAGTGAAGACACTATGCTGGTTCTACCTTTCCACCACAGTGAGGACACTATACTGGTTCTACCTTTCCACCACAGTGAGGACACTATGCTGGTTCTAACTTTTAACCACAGTGAGGACACTATACTGGTTCCAACTTTCCACCACAGTAAGGACACTATGCTGGTTCCAACTTTCCACCACAGTAAGGACACTATGCTGGTTCTAACTTTCTACCACAGTAAGGACACTATGCTGGTTCCCACTTTCCACCACAGTGAGGACACTATGCTGGTTCTACGTTTCCAACACAGTGAGGACACTATACTGGTTCTACCTTTCCACCACAGTGAGAACACTATGCTGGTTCTAACTGTTCACCACAGTGAGGACACTATACTGGTTCTACCTTTCCACCACAGTGAGGACACTATACTGGTTCCAACTTTCCACCACAGTAAGGACACTATGCTGGTTCCAACTTCCCACCACAGTAAGGACACTATACTGGTTCTAACTTTCCACCACAGTGAGGACACTATAAAGGTTCTAACTTTCCACCACAGTGAGGACACTACACTGGTTCTACCTTTCCACCACAGTGAGGACGCTACGCTGGTTCTACCTTTCCACCACAGTGAGGACACTATACTGGTTCTAACTTTCCACCACAGCGAGGACACTATACTGGTTCTACCTTTCCACCAAAGTGAGGACACTATACTGGTTCTAACTTTCCACCACAGTGAGGACACTATGCTGGTTCTACCTTTCCACCACAGTGAGGACACTATACTGGTTCTACCTTTCCACCACAATGAGGACACTATGCTAGTTCTACCTTTCCACCACAATGAGGACACTATGCTGGTTCCAACTTTCCACCACAGTGAGGACACTATACTGGTTCTACCTTTCCACCACAGTAAAAAAAACTATACTGGTTCTACCTTTCCACCACAGTGAGGAAACTATGCTGGTTCTAACTTTCCACCACTGTGAGGACACTATACTGGTTCTACCTTTCTACCACAGTGAGGACACTATACTGGTTCTACCTTTCCACCACAGTGAGGACACTATGCTGGTTCTACCTTTCCACCACAGTGAGGACACTATGCTTGTTCTACCTTTCTACCACAGTGAGGACACTATATTGATTCTACCTTTCCACCACAGTGAGGACACTATACTGGTTCTACCTTTCTACCACAGTGAGGACACTATACTGGTTCTACCTTTCCACCACAGTGAGGACAATATGCTGGTTCTAACTTTTCACCACAGTGAGGACACTATACTGGTTCTACCTTTCCACCACAGTGAGGACACTATACTGGTTCCAACTTTCCACCACAGTAAGGACACTATGCTGGTTCCAACTTTCCACCACAGTAAGGACACTATGCTGGTTCTAACTTTCCACCACAGTAAGGACACTATGCTGGTTCCCACTTTTCACCACAGTGAGGACACTATTCTGGTTCCAACTTTCCACCACAGTAAGGACACTATACTGGTTCTAACTTTCCACCACAGTAAGGACACTATGCTGTTTCTACCTTTCCACCACAGTGAGGACACTATACTGGTTCTACCTTTCCACCACAGTAAGGACACTATACTGGTTCTACCTTTCCACCACAGTGAGGACACTATACTGGTTCTAACTTTCTACCACAGTGAGGACACTATACTGGTTCTACCTTTCCACCACAGTGAGGACACTATGCGGGTTCTATCTTTCCACCACAGTGAGGACACTATACTGGTTCTACCTTTCCACCACAGTGAGGACTCTATGCTGGTTCTACCTTTCTACCACAGTGAGGACACTATACTGGTTCTACCTTTCCACCACAGTGAGGACACTATACTGGTTCTACCTTTCCACCACAGTGAGGACACTATGCTGGTTCTACCTTTCCACCACAGTTTGGACACTATACTGGTTCTACCTTTCCACCACAGTGAGGACACTATGCTGGTTCTAACTTTTCACCACAGTGAGGACACTATACTGGTTCTACCTTTCCACCACAGTGAGGACACTATACTGGTTCCAACTCTCCACCACAGTAAGGACACTATGCTGGTTCCAACTTTCCACCACAGTAAGGACACTATGCTGGTTCTAACTTTCCACCACATTAAGGACACTATGCTGGTTCCCACTTTCCACCACAGTGAGGACACTATGCTGGTTCCAACTTTCCACCACAGTAAGGAAACTATGCTGTTTCTACCTTCAACCACAGTGAGGACACTATACTGGTTCTACCTTTCCACCACAGTGAGGACACTATGCTAGTTAAACCTTTCCACCACAGTGAGGACACTATGCTGGTTCCAACTTTCCACCACAGTGAGGACACTATACTGGTTCTCACTTTCCACCACAGTGAGGACACTATGCTGGTTCTAACTTTCCTCCACAGTGAGGACACTATGCTGGTTCTACCTTTCCACCACAGTGAGGATACTATGCTGGTTCTACCTTTCCACCACAGTGAGGACACTATGCTGGTTCTAACCTTCCACCACAGTGAGGACACTATGCTGGTTCTAACCTTCCACCACAGTGAGGACACTATGCTGGTTCTAACCTTCCACCACAGTGAGGACACTATGCTGGTTCTAACTTTCCACCACAGTGAGGACACTATACTGGTTCTACCTTTCCACCACAGTGTGGACACTATGCTGGTTCTAACCTTCCACCAGAGTGAGGACACTATGCTGGTTCTAACCTTCCACCACAGTGAGGACACTATACTGGTTCTACCTTTACACCACAGTGAGGACACTATACTGGTTCTACCTTTCCACCACAGTGAGGACAATATGCTGGTTCCAACTTTCCACCACAGTAAGGACACTATGCTGGTTCTAACTTTCCACCACAGTGAGGACACTATACTGGTTCTACCTTTCCACCACAGTGAGGACACTATGCTGGTTCTAACTTTCCGCCACAGTAAGGACACTATGCTGGTTCTAACTTTCCACCACAGTAAGGACACTATGCTGGTTCTAACTTTCCACCACAATGAGGACACTATACTGGTTCTACCTTTCCACCACAGTGAGGACACTATGCTGGTTCTAACTTTCCACCACAGTAAGGACACTATGCTGGTTCTAACTTTCCACCACAGTGAGGACACTATACTGGTTCTACCTTTCCACCACAGTGAGGACACTATACTGGTTCTACCTTTCCACCACAGTAAAAAAAACTATACTGGTTCTACCTTTCCACCACAGTGAGGAAACTATGCTGGTTCTAACTTTCCACCACTGTGAGGACACTATACTGGTTCTACCTTTCTACCACAGTGAGGACACTATACTGGTTCTACCTTTCCACCACAGTGAGGACACTATGCTGGTTCTACCTTTCCACCACAGTGAGGACACTATGCTGGTTCTACCTTTCTACCACAGTGAGGACACTATATTGATTCTACCTTTCCACCACGGTGAGGACACTATACTGGTTCTACCTTTCTACCACAGTGAGGACACTATACTGGTTCTACCTTTCCACCAAAGTGAGGACACTATGCTGGTTCTACCTTTCTACCACAGTGAGGACACTATACTGGTTCTACCTTTCCACCACAGTGAGGACACTATACTGGTTCTACCTTTCCACCACAGTGAAGACACTATGCTGGTTCTACCTTTCCACCACAGTGAGGACACTATACTGGTTCTACCTTTCCACCACAGTGAGGACACTATGCTGGTTCTAACTTTTAACCACAGTGAGGACACTATACTGGTTCCAACTTTCCACCACAGTAAGGACACTATGCTGGTTCCAACTTTCCACCACAGTAAGGACACTATGCTGGTTCTAACTTTCTACCACAGTAAGGACACTATGCTGGTTCCCACTTTCCACCACAGTGAGGACACTATGCTGGTTCTACGTTTCCAACACAGTGAGGACACTATACTGGTTCTACCTTTCCACCACAGTGAGAACACTATGCTGGTTCTAACTGTTCACCACAGTGAGGACACTATACTGGTTCTACCTTTCCACCACAGTGAGGACACTATACTGGTTCCAACTTTCCACCACAGTAAGGACACTATGCTGGTTCCAACTTCCCACCACAGTAAGGACACTATACTGGTTCTAACTTTCCACCACAGTGAGGACACTATAAAGGTTCTAACTTTCCACCACAGTGAGGACACTACACTGGTTCTACCTTTCCACCACAGTGAGGACGCTACGCTGGTTCTACCTTTCCACCACAGTGAGGACACTATACTGGTTCTAACTTTCCACCACAGCGAGGACACTATACTGGTTCTACCTTTCCACCAAAGTGAGGACACTATACTGGTTCTAACTTTCCACCACAGTGAGGACACTATGCTGGTTCTACCTTTCCACCACAGTGAGGACACTATACTGGTTCTACCTTTCCACCACAATGAGGACACTATGCTAGTTCTACCTTTCCACCACAATGAGGACACTATGCTGGTTCCAACTTTCCACCACAGTGAGGACACTATACTGGTTCTACCTTTCCACCACAGTAAAAAAAACTATACTGGTTCTACCTTTCCACCACAGTGAGGAAACTATGCTGGTTCTAACTTTCCACCACTGTGAGGACACTATACTGGTTCTACCTTTCTACCACAGTGAGGACACTATACTGGTTCTACCTTTCCACCACAGTGAGGACACTATGCTGGTTCTACCTTTCCACCACAGTGAGGACACTATGCTTGTTCTACCTTTCTACCACAGTGAGGACACTATATTGATTCTACCTTTCCACCACAGTGAGGACACTATACTGGTTCTACCTTTCTACCACAGTGAGGACACTATACTGGTTCTACCTTTCCACCAAAGTGAGGACACTATGCTGGTTCTACCTTTCTACCACAGTGAGGACACTATACTGGTTCTACCTTTCCACCACAGTGAGGACACTATACTGGTTCTACCTTTCCACCACAGTGAAGACACTATGCTGGTTCTACCTTTCCACCACAGTGAGGACACTATACTGGTTCTACCTTTCCACCACAGTGAGGACACTATTTTGGTTCTAACTTTTAACCACAGTGAGGACACTATACTGGTTCCAACTTTCCACCACAGTAAGGACACTATGCTGGTTCCAACTTTCCACCACAGTAAGGACACTATGCTGGTTCTAACTTTCTACCACAGTAAGGACACTATGCTGGTTCCCACTTTCCACCACAGTGAGGACACTATGCTGGTTCTACGTTTCCAACACAGTGAGGACACTATACTGGTTCTACCTTTCCACCACAGTGAGAACACTATGCTGGTTCTAACTGTTCACCACAGTGAGGACACTATACTGGTTCTACCTTTCCACCACAGTGAGGACACTATACTGGTTCCAACTTTCCACCACAGTAAGGACACTATGCTGGTTCCAACTTCCCACCACAGTAAGGACACTATACTGGTTCTAACTTTCCACCACAGTGAGGACACTATAAAGGTTCTAACTTTCCACCACAGTGAGGACACTACACTGGTTCTACCTTTCCACCACAGTGAGGACGCTACGCTGGTTCTACCTTTCCACCACAGTGAGGACACTATACTGGTTCTAACTTTCCACCACAGCGAGGACACTATACTGGTTCTACCTTTCCACCAAAGTGAGGACACTATACTGGTTCTAACTTTCCACCACAGTGAGGACACTATGCTGGTTCTACCTTTCCACCACAGTGAGGACACTATACTGGTTCTACCTTTCCACCACAATGAGGACACTATGCTAGTTCTACCTTTCCACCACAATGAGGACACTATGCTGGTTCCAACTTTCCACCACAGTGAGGACACTATACTGGTTCTCACTTTCCACCACAGTGAGAACACTATGCTGGTTCCAACTTTCCACCACAGTAAGGACACTATGCTGGTTCTACCTTTCCACCACAGTGAGGACACTATACTGGTTCTACCTTTCCACCACAGTGAGGACACTATACTGGTTCTACCTTTCTACCACAGTGAGGACACTATACTGGTTCTACCTTTCCACCACAGTGAGGACGCTATGCTGGTTCTAACTTTCCACCACAGTGAGGACACTATACTGGTTCTACCTTTCCACCACAGTGAGGACACTATTTTGGTTCTAACTTTTAACCACAGTGAGGACACTATACTGGTTCCAACTTTCCACCACAGTAAGGACACTATGCTGGTTCTACCTTTCTACCACAGTGAGGACACTATACTGGTTCTACCTTTCCACCAAAGTGAGGACACTATGCTGGTTCTACCTTTCTACCACAGTGAGGACACTATACTGGTTCTACCTTTCCACCACAGTGAGGACACTATACTGGTTCTACCTTTCCACCACAGTGAAGACACTATGCTGGTTCTACCTTTCCACCACAGTGAGGACACTATACTGGTTCTACCTTTCCACCACAGTGAGGACACTATTTTGGTTCTAACTTTTAACCACAGTGAGGACACTATACTGGTTCCAACTTTCCACCACAGTAAGGACACTATGCTGGTTCCAACTTTCCACCACAGTAAGGACACTATGCTGGTTCTAAGTTTCTACCACAGTAAGGACACTATGCTGGTTCCCACTTTCCACCACAGTGAGGACACTATGCTGGTTCTACGTTTCCAACACAGTGAGGACACTATACTGGTTCTACCTTTCCACCACAGTGAGAACACTATGCTGGTTCTAACTGTTCACCACAGTGAGGACACTATACTGGTTCTACCTTTCCACCACAGTGAGGACACTATACTGGTTCCAACTTTCCACCACAGTAAGGACACTATGCTGGTTCCAACTTCCCACCACAGTAAGGACACTATACTGGTTCTAACTTTCCACCACAGTGAGGACACTATAAAGGTTCTAACTTTCCACCACAGTGAGGACACTACACTGGTTCTACCTTTCCACCACAGTGAGGACGCTACGCTGGTTCTACCTTTCCACCACAGTGAGGACACTATACTGGTTCTAACTTTCCACCACAGCGAGGACACTATACTGGTTCTACCTTTCCACCAAAGTGAGGACACTATACTGGTTCTAACTTTCCACCACAGTGAGGACACTATGCTGGTTCTACCTTTCCACCACAGTGAGGACACTATACTGGTTCTACCTTTCCACCACAATGAGGACACTATGCTAGTTCTACCTTTCCACCACAATGAGGACACTATGCTGGTTCCAACTTTCCACCACAGTGAGGACACTATACTGGTTCTCACTTTCCACCACAGTGAGAACACTATGCTGGTTCCAACTTTCCACCACAGTAAGGACACTATGCTGGTTCTACCTTTCCACCACAGTGAGGACACTATACTGGTTCTACCTTTCCACCACAGTGAGGACACTATACTGGTTCTACCTTTCTACCACAGTGAGGACACTATACTGGTTCTACCTTTCCACCACAGTGAGGACGCTATGCTGGTTCTAACTTTCCACCACAGTGAGGACACTATACTGGTTCTACCTTTCTACCACAGTGAGGACAATATGCTGATTCTAACTTTTCACCACAGTGAGGACACTATACTGGTTCTACCTTTCCACCACAGTGAGGACACTATACTGGTTCCAACTTTCCACCACAGTAAGGACACTATGCTGGTTCCAACTTTCCACCACAGTAAGGACTCTATGCTGGTTCTAACTTTCCACCACAGTAAGGACACTATGCTGGTTCCCACTTTCCACCACAGTGAGGACACTATTCTGGTTCCAACTTTCCACCACAGTGAGGACACTATACTGGTTCTACCTTTCCACCACAGTGAGGACACTATACTGGTTCTAACTTTCCACCACAGTGAGGACACTATACTGGTTCTACCTTTCCACCACAAGCAGGACACTATACTGGTTCTAACTTTCCACCACTGTGAGGACACTATACTGGTTCTACCTTTCCACCACAGTGAGGACACTATGCTGGTTCTACCTTTCCACCACAGTGAGGACACTATGCTGGTTCTAACTTTCCACCACAGTGAAAAAACTATGCTGGTTCTACCTTTCTACCACAGTGAGGACACTATACTGGTTCTACCTTTCCACCACAGTGAGGACACTATACTGGTTCTACCTTTCCACCACAGTGAGGACACTATACTGGTTCTACCTTTCCACCACAGTGAGGACACTATGCTGGTTCTACCTTTCTACCACAGTGAGGACACTATACTGGTTCTACCTTTCCACCACAGTGAGGACACTAAACTGGTTCTACCTTTCCACCACAGTGAGGACACTATGCTGGTTCTAACTTTTCACCACAGTGAGGACACTATACTGGTTCTGCCTTTCCACCACAGTGAGGACACTATACTGGTTCCAACTTTCCACCACAGTAAGGATACTATACTGGGTCTACCTTTCCACCACAGTGAGGACACTATACTGGTTCTACCTTTCCAACACAGTGAGGACACTATACTGGTTCTAAATTTCCACCAAAGTGAGGACACTATACTGGTTCTACCTTTCCACCACAGTGAGGACACTATGCTGGTTCTACATTTCCACCACAGTGAGGACACTATACTGGTTCTACCTTTCCACCACAGTGAGGACACTATGCTGGTTCTACCTTTCCACCACAGTGAGGACACTATACCGGTTCTACCTTTCTACCACAGTGAGGACACTATACTGGTTCTACCTTTCCACCACAGTGAGGACACTAAGCTGGTTCTAACTTTCCACCACAGTGAGGACACTATACTGGTTCTACCTTTCCACCACAGTAAAAAAAACTATACTGGTTCTACCTTTCCACCACAGTGAGGAAACTATGCTGGTTCTAACTTTCCACCACTGTGAGGACACTATACTGGTTCTACCTTTCTACCACAGTGAGGACACTATACTGGTTCTACCTTTCCACCACAGTGAGGACACTATGCTGGTTCTACCTTTCCACCACAGTGAGGACACTATGCTGGTTCTACCTTTCTACCACAGTGAGGACACTATATTGATTCTACCTTTCCACCACAGTGAGGACACTATACTGGTTCTACCTTTCTACCACAGTGAGGACACTATACTGGTTCTACCTTTCCACCAAAGTGAGGACACTATGCTGGTTCTACCTTTCTACCACAGTGAGGACACTATACTGGTTCTACCTTTCCACCACAGTGAGGACACTATACTGGTTCTACCTTTCCACCACAGTGAAGACACTATGCTGGTTCTACCTTTCCACCACAGTGAGGACACTATACTGGTTCTACCTTTCCACCACAGTGAGGACACTATGCTGGTTCTAACTTTTAACCACAGTGAAGACACTATACCGGTTCCAACTTTCCACCACAGTAAGGACACTATGCTGGTTCCAACTTTCCACCACAGTAAGGACACTATGCTGGTTCTAACTTTCCACCACTGTAAGGACACTATGCTGGTTCCCACTTTCCACCACAGTGAGGACACTATGCTGGTTCTACGTTTCCAACACAGTGAGGACACTATACTGGTTCTACCTTTCCACCACAGTGAGAACACTATGCTGGTTCTAACTGTTCACCACAGTGAGGACACTATACTGGTTCTACCTTTCCACCACAGTGAGGACACTATACTGGTTCCAACTTTCCACCACAGTAAGGACACTATGCTGGTTCCAACTTCCCACCACAGTAAGGACACTATACTGGTTCTAACTTTCCACCACAGTGAGGACACTATAAAGGTTCTAACTTTCCACCACAGTGAGGACACTACACTGGTTCTACCTTTCCACCACAGTGAGGACGCTACGCTGGTTCTACCTTTCCACCACAGTGAGGACACTATACTGGTTCTAACTTTCCACCACAGCGAGGACACTATACTGGTTCTACCTTTCCACCAAAGTGAGGACACTATACTGGTTCTAACTTTCCACCACAGTAAGGACACTATGCTGGTTCTACCTTTCCACCACAGTGAGGACACTATACTGGTTCTACCTTTCCACCACAATGAGGACACTATGCTAGTTCTACCTTTCCACCACAATGAGGACACTATGCTGGTTCCAACTTTCCACCACAGTGAGGACACTATACTGGTTCTCACTTTCCACCACAGTGAGAACACTATGCTGGTTCCAACTTTCCACCACAGTAAGGACACTATGCTGGTTCTACCTTTCCACCACAGTGAGGACACTATACTGGTTCTACCTTTCCACCACAGTGAGGACACTATACTGGTTCTACCTTTCTACCACAGTGAGGACACTATACTGGTTCTACCTTTCCACCACAGTGAGGACGCTATGCTGGTTCTAACTTTCCACCACAGTGAGGACACTATACTGGTTCTACCTTTCCACCACAGTGAGGACACTATGCTGGTTCTACCTTTCTACCACAGTGAGGACACTATACTGGTTCTACCTTTCCACCACAGTGAGGACACTATACTGGTTCTACCTTTCCACCACAGTGAGGACAATATGCTGGTTCTAACTTTTCACCACAGTGAGGACACTATACTGGTTCTACCTTTCCACCACAGTGAGGACACTATACTGGTTCCAACTTTCCACCACAGTAAGGACACTATGCTGGTTCCAACTTTCCACCACAGTAAGGACACTATGCTGGTTCTAACTTTCCACCACAGTAAGGACACTATGCTGGTTCCCACTTTTCACCACAGTGAGGACACTATTCTGGTTCCAACTTTCCACCACAGTAAGGACACTATACTGGTTCTAACTTTCCACCACAGTAAGGACACTATGCTGTTTCTACCTTTCCACCACAGTGAGGACACTATACTGGTTCTACCTTTCCACCACAGTAAGGACACTATACTGGTTCTACCTTTCCACCACAGTGAGGACACTATACTGGTTCTAACTTTCTACCACAGTGAGGACACTATACTGGTTCTACCTTTCCACCACAGTGAGGACACTATGCGGGTTCTATCTTTCCACCACAGTGAGGACACTATACTGGTTCTACCTTTCCACCACAGTGAGGACTCTATGCTGGTTCTACCTTTCTACCACAGTGAGGACACTATACTGGTTCTACCTTTCCACCACAGTGAGGACACTATACTGGTTCTACCTTTCCACCACAGTGAGGACACTATGCTGGTTCTACCTTTCCACCACAGTTTGGACACTATACTGGTTCTACCTTTCCACCACAGTGAGGACACTATGCTGGTTCTAACTTTTCACCACAGTGAGGACACTATACTGGTTCTACCTTTCCACCACAGTGAGGACACTATACTGGTTCCAACTCTCCACCACAGTAAGGACACTATGCTGGTTCCAACTTTCCACCACAGTAAGGACACTATGCTGGTTCTAACTTTCCACCACATTAAGGACACTATGCTGGTTCCCACTTTCCACCACAGTGAGGACACTATGCTGGTTCCAACTTTCCACCACAGTAAGGAAACTATGCTGTTTCTACCTTCAACCACAGTGAGGACACTATACTGGTTCTACCTTTCCACCACAGTGAGGACACTATGCTAGTTAAACCTTTCCACCACAGTGAGGACACTATGCTGGTTCCAACTTTCCACCACAGTGAGGACACTATACTGGTTCTCACTTTCCACCACAGTGAGGACACTATGCTGGTTCTAACTTTCCTCCACAGTGAGGACACTATGCTGGTTCTACCTTTCCACCACAGTGAGGATACTATGCTGGTTCTACCTTTCCACCACAGTGAGGACACTATGCTGGTTCTAACCTTCCACCACAGTGAGGACACTATGCTGGTTCTAACCTTCCACCACAGTGAGGACACTATACTGGTTCTACCTTTCCACCACAGTGAGGACACTATACTGGTTCCAACTTTCCACCACAGTAAGGACACTATGCTGGTTCCAACTTCCCACCACAGTAAGGACACTATACTGGTTCTAACTTTCCACCACAGTGAGGACACTATAAAGGTTCTAACTTTCCACCACAGTGAGGACACTACACTGGTTCTACCTTTCCACCACAGTGAGGACGCTACGCTGGTTCTACCTTTCCACCACAGTGAGGACACTATACTGGTTCTAACTTTCCACCACAGCGAGGACACTATACTGGTTCTACCTTTCCACCAAAGTGAGGACACTATACTGGTTCTAACTTTCCACCACAGTAAGGACACTATGCTGGTTCTACCTTTCCACCACAGTGAGGACACTATACTGGTTCTACCTTTCCACCACAATGAGGACACTATGCTAGTTCTACCTTTCCACCACAATGAGGACACTATGCTGGTTCCAACTTTCCACCACAGTGAGGACACTATACTGGTTCTCACTTTCCACCACAGTGAGAACACTATGCTGGTTCCAACTTTCCACCACAGTAAGGACACTATGCTGGTTCTACCTTTCCACCACAGTGAGGACACTATACTGGTTCTACCTTTCCACCACAGTGAGGACACTATACTGGTTCTACCTTTCTACCACAGTGAGGACACTATACTGGTTCTACCTTTCCACCACAGTGAGGACGCTATGCTGGTTCTAACTTTCCACCACAGTGAGGACACTATACTGGTTCTACCTTTCCACCACAGTGAGGACACTATGCTGGTTCTACCTTTCTACCACAGTGAGGACACTATACTGGTTCTACCTTTCCACCACAGTGAGGACACTATACTGGTTCTACCTTTCCACCACAGTGAGGACAATATGCTGGTTCTAACTTTTCACCACAGTGAGGACACTATACTGGTTCTACCTTTCCACCACAGTGAGGACACTATACTGGTTCCAACTTTCCACCACAGTAAGGACACTATGCTGGTTCCAACTTTCCACCACAGTAAGGACACTATGCTGGTTCTAACTTTCCACCACAGTAAGGACACTATGCTGGTTCCCACTTTTCACCACAGTGAGGACACTATTCTGGTTCCAACTTTCCACCACAGTAAGGACACTATACTGGTTCTAACTTTCCACCACAGTAAGGACACTATGCTGTTTCTACCTTTCCACCACAGTGAGGACACTATACTGGTTCTACCTTTCCACCACAGTAAGGACACTATACTGGTTCTACCTTTCCACCACAGTGAGGACACTATACTGGTTCTAACTTTCTACCACAGTGAGGACACTATACTGGTTCTACCTTTCCACCACAGTGAGGACACTATGCGGGTTCTATCTTTCCACCACAGTGAGGACACTATACTGGTTCTACCTTTCCACCACAGTGAGGACTCTATGCTGGTTCTACCTTTCTACCACAGTGAGGACACTATACTGGTTCTACCTTTCCACCACAGTGAGGACACTATACTGGTTCTACCTTTCCACCACAGTGAGGACACTATGCTGGTTCTACCTTTCCACCACAGTTTGGACACTATACTGGTTCTACCTTTCCACCACAGTGAGGACACTATGCTGGTTCTAACTTTTCACCACAGTGAGGACACTATACTGGTTCTACCTTTCCACCACAGTGAGGACACTATACTGGTTCCAACTCTCCACCACAGTAAGGACACTATGCTGGTTCCAACTTTCCACCACAGTAAGGACACTATGCTGGTTCTAACTTTCCACCACATTAAGGACACTATGCTGGTTCCCACTTTCCACCACAGTGAGGACACTATGCTGGTTCCAACTTTCCACCACAGTAAGGAAACTATGCTGTTTCTACCTTCAACCACAGTGAGGACACTATACTGGTTCTACCTTTCCACCACAGTGAGGACACTATGCTAGTTAAACCTTTCCACCACAGTGAGGACACTATGCTGGTTCCAACTTTCCACCACAGTGAGGACACTATACTGGTTCTCACTTTCCACCACAGTGAGGACACTATGCTGGTTCTAACTTTCCTCCACAGTGAGGACACTATGCTGGTTCTACCTTTCCACCACAGTGAGGATACTATGCTGGTTCTACCTTTCCACCACAGTGAGGACACTATGCTGGTTCTAACCTTCCACCACAGTGAGGACACTATGCTGGTTCTAACCTTCCACCACAGTGAGGACACTATGCTGGTTCTAACCTTCCACCACAGTGAGGACACTATGCTGGTTCTAACTTTCCACCACAGTGAGGACACTATACTGGTTCTACCTTTCCACCACAGTGTGGACACTATGCTGGTTCTAACCTTCCACCAGAGTGAGGACACTATGCTGGTTCTAACCTTCCACCACAGTGAGGACACTATACTGGTTCTACCTTTACACCACAGTGAGGACACTATACTGGTTCTACCTTTCCACCACAGTGAGGACAATATGCTGGTTCCAACTTTCCACCACAGTAAGGACACTATGCTGGTTCTAACTTTCCACCACAGTGAGGACACTATACTGGTTCTACCTTTCCACCACAGTGAGGACACTATGCTGGTTCTAACTTTCCGCCACAGTAAGGACACTATGCTGGTTCTAACTTTCCACCACAGTAAGGACACTATGCTGGTTCTAACTTTCCACCACAATGAGGACACTATACTGGTTCTACCTTTCCACCACAGTGAGGACACTATGCTGGTTCTAACTTTCCACCACAGTAAGGACACTATGCTGGTTCTAACTTTCCACCACAGTGAGGACACTATACTGGTTCTACCTTTCCACCACAGTGAGGACACTATACTGGTTCTACCTTTCCACCACAGTAAAAAAAACTATACTGGTTCTACCTTTCCACCACAGTGAGGAAACTATGCTGGTTCTAACTTTCCACCACTGTGAGGACACTATACTGGTTCTACCTTTCTACCACAGTGAGGACACTATACTGGTTCTACCTTTCCACCACAGTGAGGACACTATGCTGGTTCTACCTTTCCACCACAGTGAGGACACTATGCTGGTTCTACCTTTCTACCACAGTGAGGACACTATATTGATTCTACCTTTCCACCACGGTGAGGACACTATACTGGTTCTACCTTTCTACCACAGTGAGGACACTATACTGGTTCTACCTTTCCACCAAAGTGAGGACACTATGCTGGTTCTACCTTTCTACCACAGTGAGGACACTATACTGGTTCTACCTTTCCACCACAGTGAGGACACTATACTGGTTCTACCTTTCCACCACAGTGAAGACACTATGCTGGTTCTACCTTTCCACCACAGTGAGGACACTATACTGGTTCTACCTTTCCACCACAGTGAGGACACTATGCTGGTTCTAACTTTTAACCACAGTGAGGACACTATACTGGTTCCAACTTTCCACCACAGTAAGGACACTATGCTGGTTCCAACTTTCCACCACAGTAAGGACACTATGCTGGTTCTAACTTTCTACCACAGTAAGGACACTATGCTGGTTCCCACTTTCCACCACAGTGAGGACACTATGCTGGTTCTACGTTTCCAACACAGTGAGGACACTATACTGGTTCTACCTTTCCACCACAGTGAGAACACTATGCTGGTTCTAACTGTTCACCACAGTGAGGACACTATACTGGTTCTACCTTTCCACCACAGTGAGGACACTATACTGGTTCCAACTTTCCACCACAGTAAGGACACTATGCTGGTTCCAACTTCCCACCACAGTAAGGACACTATACTGGTTCTAACTTTCCACCACAGTGAGGACACTATAAAGGTTCTAACTTTCCACCACAGTGAGGACACTACACTGGTTCTACCTTTCCACCACAGTGAGGACGCTACGCTGGTTCTACCTTTCCACCACAGTGAGGACACTATACTGGTTCTAACTTTCCACCACAGCGAGGACACTATACTGGTTCTACCTTTCCACCAAAGTGAGGACACTATACTGGTTCTAACTTTCCACCACAGTGAGGACACTATGCTGGTTCTACCTTTCCACCACAGTGAGGACACTATACTGGTTCTACCTTTCCACCACAATGAGGACACTATGCTAGTTCTACCTTTCCACCACAATGAGGACACTATGCTGGTTCCAACTTTCCACCACAGTGAGGACACTATACTGGTTCTACCTTTCCACCACAGTAAAAAAAACTATACTGGTTCTACCTTTCCACCACAGTGAGGAAACTATGCTGGTTCTAACTTTCCACCACTGTGAGGACACTATACTGGTTCTACCTTTCTACCACAGTGAGGACACTATACTGGTTCTACCTTTCCACCACAGTGAGGACACTATGCTGGTTCTACCTTTCCACCACAGTGAGGACACTATGCTGGTTCTACCTTTCTACCACAGTGAGGACACTATATTGATTCTACCTTTCCACCACAGTGAGGACACTATACTGGTTCTACCTTTCTACCACAGTGAGGACACTATACTGGTTCTACCTTTCCACCAAAGTGAGGACACTATGCTGGTTCTACCTTTCTACCACAGTGAGGACACTATACTGGTTCTACCTTTCCACCACAGTGAGGACACTATACTGGTTCTACCTGTCCACCACAGTGAAGACACTATGCTGGTTCTACCTTTCCACCACAGTGAGGACACTATACTGGTTCTACCTTTCCACCACAGTGAGGACACTATTTTGGTTCTAACTTTTAACCACAGTGAGGACACTATACTGGTTCCAACTTTCCACCACAGTAAGGACACTATGCTGGTTCCAACTTTCCACCACAGTAAGGACACTATGCTGGTTCTAACTTTCTACCACAGTAAGGACACTATGCTGGTTCCCACTTTCCACCACAGTGAGGACACTATGCTGGTTCTACGTTTCCAACACAGTGAGGACACTATACTGGTTCTACCTTTCCACCACAGTGAGAACACTATGCTGGTTCTAACTGTTCACCACAGTGAGGACACTATACTGGTTCTACCTTTCCACCACAGTGAGGACACTATACTGGTTCCAACTTTCCACCACAGTAAGGACACTATGCTGGTTCCAACTTCCCACCACAGTAAGGACACTATACTGGTTCTAACTTTCCACCACAGTGAGGACACTATAAAGGTTCTAACTTTCCACCACAGTGAGGACACTACACTGGTTCTACCTTTCCACCACAGTGAGGACGCTACGCTGGTTCTACCTTTCCACCACAGTGAGGACACTATACTGGTTCTAACTTTCCACCACAGCGAGGACACTATACTGGTTCTACCTTTCCACCAAAGTGAGGACACTATACTGGTTCTAACTTTCCACCACAGTGAGGACACTATGCTGGTTCTACCTTTCCACCACAGTGAGGACACTATACTGGTTCTACCTTTCCACCACAATGAGGACACTATGCTAGTTCTACCTTTCCACCACAATGAGGACACTATGCTGGTTCCAACTTTCCACCACAGTGAGGACACTATACTGGTTCTCACTTTCCACCACAGTGAGAACACTATGCTGGTTCCAACTTTCCACCACAGTAAGGACACTATGCTGGTTCTACCTTTCCACCACAGTGAGGACACTATACTGGTTCTACCTTTCCACCACAGTGAGGACACTATACTGGTTCTACCTTTCTACCACAGTGAGGACACTATACTGGTTCTACCTTTCCACCACAGTGAGGACGCTATGCTGGTTCTAACTTTCCACCACAGTGAGGACACTATACTGGTTCTACCTTTCCACCACAGTGAGGACACTATTTTGGTTCTAACTTTTAACCACAGTGAGGACACTATACTGGTTCCAACTTTCCACCACAGTAAGGACACTATGCTGGTTCTACCTTTCTACCACAGTGAGGACACTATACTGGTTCTACCTTTCCACCAAAGTGAGGACACTATGCTGGTTCTACCTTTCTACCACAGTGAGGACACTATACTGGTTCTACCTTTCCACCACAGTGAGGACACTATACTGGTTCTACCTTTCCACCACAGTGAAGACACTATGCTGGTTCTACCTTTCCACCACAGTGAGGACACTATACTGGTTCTACCTTTCCACCACAGTGAGGACACTATTTTGGTTCTAACTTTTAACCACAGTGAGGACACTATACTGGTTCCAACTTTCCACCACAGTAAGGACACTATGCTGGTTCCAACTTTCCACCACAGTAAGGACACTATGCTGGTTCTAAGTTTCTACCACAGTAAGGACACTATGCTGGTTCCCACTTTCCACCACAGTGAGGACACTATGCTGGTTCTACGTTTCCAACACAGTGAGGACACTATACTGGTTCTACCTTTCCACCACAGTGAGAACACTATGCTGGTTCTAACTGTTCACCACAGTGAGGACACTATACTGGTTCTACCTTTCCACCACAGTGAGGACACTATACTGGTTCCAACTTTCCACCACAGTAAGGACACTATGCTGGTTCCAACTTCCCACCACAGTAAGGACACTATACTGGTTCTAACTTTCCACCACAGTGAGGACACTATAAAGGTTCTAACTTTCCACCACAGTGAGGACACTACACTGGTTCTACCTTTCCACCACAGTGAGGACGCTACGCTGGTTCTACCTTTCCACCACAGTGAGGACACTATACTGGTTCTACCTTTCCACCAAAGTGAGGACACTATACTGGTTCTAACTTTCCACCACAGTGAGGACACTATGCTGGTTCTACCTTTCCACCACAGTGAGGACACTATACTGGTTCTACCTTTCCACCACAATGAGGACACTATGCTAGTTCTACCTTTCCACCACAATGAGGACACTATGCTGGTTCCAACTTTCCACCACAGTGAGGACACTATACTGGTTCTCACTTTCCACCACAGTGAGAACACTATGCTGGTTCCAACTTTCCACCACAGTAAGGACACTATGCTGGTTCTACCTTTCCACCACAGTGAGGACACTATACTGGTTCTACCTTTCCACCACAGTGAGGACACTATACTGGTTCTACCTTTCTACCACAGTGAGGACACTATACTGGTTCTACCTTTCCACCACAGTGAGGACGCTATGCTGGTTCTAACTTTCCACCACAGTGAGGACACTATACTGGTTCTACCTTTCTACCACAGTGAGGACAATATGCTGATTCTAACTTTTCACCACAGTGAGGACACTATACTGGTTCTACCTTTCCACCACAGTGAGGACACTATACTGGTTCCAACTTTCCACCACAGTAAGGACACTATGCTGGTTCCAACTTTCCACCACAGTAAGGACTCTATGCTGGTTCTAACTTTCCACCACAGTAAGGACACTATGCTGGTTCCCACTTTCCACCACAGTGAGGACACTATTCTGGTTCCAACTTTCCACCACAGTAAGGACACTATACTGGTTCTAACTTTCCACCACAGTAAGGACACTATGCTGTTTCTACCTTTCCAACACAGTGAGGACACTATACTGGTTCTACCTTTCCACCACAGTAAGGACACTATACTGGTTCTACCTTTCCACCACAGTGAGGACACTATACTGGTTCTACCTTTCTACCACAGTGAGGACACTATACTGGTTCTACCTTTCCACCACAGTGAGGACACTATGCGGGTTCTAACTTTCCACCACAGTGAGGACACTATACTGGTTCTACCTTTCCACCACAGTGAGGACTCTATGCTGGTTCTACCTTTCTACCACAGTGAGGACACTATACTGGTTCTACCTTTCCACCACAGTGAGGACACTATACTGGTTCCAACTTTCCACCACAGTAAGGACACTATGCTGGTTCCAACTTTCCACCACAGTAAGGACTCTATGCTGGTTCTAACTTTCCACCACAGTAAGGACACTATGCTGGTTCCCACTTTCCACCACAGTGAGGACACTATTCTGGTTCCAACTTTCCACCACAGTAAGGACACTATACTGGTTCTAACTTTCCACCACAGTAAGGACACTATGCTGTTTCTACCTTTCCAACACAGTGAGGACACTATACTGGTTCTACCTTTCCACCACAGTAAGGACACTATACTGGTTCTACCTTTCCACCACAGTGAGGACACTATACTGGTTCTACCTTTCTACCACAGTGAGGACACTATACTGGTTCTACCTTTCCACCACAGTGAGGACACTATGCGGGTTCTAACTTTCCACCACAGTGAGGACACTATACTGGTTCTACCTTTCCACCACAGTGAGGACTCTATGCTGGTTCTACCTTTCTACCACAGTGAGGACACTATACTGGTTCTACCTTTCCACCACAGTGAGTACACTATACTGGTTCTACCTTTCCACCACAGTGAGGACACTATGCTGGTTCTACCTTTCCACCACAGTTTGGACACTATACTGGTTCTACCTTTCCACCACAGTGAGGACACTATGCTGGTTCTAACTTTTCACCACAGTGAGGACACTATACTGGTTCTACCTTTCCACCACAGTGAGGACACTATACTGGTTCCAACTCTCCACCACAGTAAGGACACTATGCTGGTTCCAACTTTCCACCACAGTAAGGACACTATGCTGGTTCTAACTTTCCACCACAGTAAGGACACTATGCTGGTTCCCACTTTCCACCACAGTGAGGACACTATGCTGGTTCCAACTTTCCACCACAGTAAGGAAACTATGCTGTTTCTACCTTCAACCACAGTGAGGACACTATACTGGTTCTACCTTTCCACCACAGTGAGGACACTATGCTAGTTAAACCTTTCCACCACAGTGAGGACACTATGCTGGTTCCAACTTTCCACCACAGTGAGGACACTATACTGGTTCTCACTTTCCACCACAGTGAGGACACTATGCTGGTTCTAACTTTCCTCCACAGTGAGGACACTATGCTGGTTCTACCTTTCCACCACAGTGAGGACACTATGCTGGTTCTACCTTTCCACCACAGTGAGGACACTATGCTGGTTCTAACCTTCCACCACAGTGAGGACACTATGCTGGTTCTAACCTTCCACCACAGTGAGGACACTATGCTGGTTCTAACCTTCCACCACAGTGAGGACACTATGCTGGTTCTAACTTTCCACCACAGTGAGGACACTATACTGGTTCTACCTTTCCACCACAGTGTGGACACTATGCTGGTTCTAACCTTCCACCACAGTGAGGACACTATGCTGGTTCTAACCTTCCACCACAGTGAGGACACTATACTGGTTCTACCTTTACACCACAGTGAGGACACTATACTGGTTCTACCTTTCCACCACAGTGAGGACAATATGCTGGTTCCAACTTTCCACCACAGTAAGGACACTATGCTGGTTCTAACTTTCCACCACAGTGAGGACACTATACTGGTTCTACCTTTCCACCACAGTGAGGACACTATGCTGGTTCTAACTTTCCGCCACAGTAAGGACACTATGCTGGTTCTAACTTTCCACCACAGTAAGGACACTATGCTGGTTCTAACTTTCCACCACAATGAGGACACTATACTGGTTCTACCTTTCCACCACAGTGAGGACACTATGCTGGTTCTAACTTTCCACCACAGTAAGGACACTATGCTGGTTCTAACTTTCCACCACAGTGAGGACACTATACTGGTTCTACCTTTCCACCACAGTGAGGACACTATGCAGGTTCTTACTTTCCACCACAGTAAGGACACTATGCTGGTTCCAACTTTCCACCACAGTAAGGACACTATACTGGTTCTAACTTTCCAACACAGTGAGGACACTATAAAGGTTCTAACTTTCCACCACAGTGAGGACACTACACTGGTTCTACCTTTCCACCACAGTGAGGACGCTACGCTGGTTCTACCTTTCCACCACAGTTAGGACACTATACTGGTTCTAACTTTCCACCACAGTGAGGACACTATACTGGTTCTACCTTTCCACCACAGCGAGGAAACTATGCTGGTTCTACCTTTCCACCACAGCGAGGACACTATACTGGTTCTACATTTCCACCACAGTGAGGACACTATACTGGTTCTAACTTTCCACCACAGTGAGGACACTATACTGGTTCTACCTTTCCACCACATTGAGGACACTATACTGGTTCTAACTTTCCACCACAGTGAGGACACTATACTGGTTCTACCTTTCCACCACAGTGAGGACACTATACTGGTTCTAACTTTCCACCACAGTGAGGACACTATACTGGTTCTACCTTTCCACCACAGGAAGGACACTATACTGGTTCTACCTTTCCACCACAGTGAGGACACTATACTGGTTCTACCTTTCCACCACAGTGAGGACACTATACTGGTTCTAAATTTCCACCACAGTGAGGACACTATACTGGTTCTACCTTTCCACCACAGTGAGGACACTATGCTGGTCCTACCTTTCCACCACAGTGAGGACACTATACTGGTTCTACCTTTCAACCACAGTGAGGACACTATACTGGTTCTAACTTTCCACCACAGTGAGGACAATATACTGGTTCTACCTTTCCACCACAGTGAGGACACTATACTGGTTCTACCTTTCCACCACAGTAAGGACACTATACTGGTTCTACCTTTCCACCACAGGGAGGAGACTATACTGGTTCTAACTTTCCACCACAGTGAGGACACTATACTGGTTCTACCTTTCCACCACAGTGAGGACACTATGCTGGTTCTACCTTTCCACCACAGTGAGGACACTATACTGGTTCTAACTTTCTACCACAGTGAGGACACTATACTGATTCTACCTTTCCACCACAGTGAGGACACTATGCTGGTTCTACCTTTCTACCACAGTGAGGACACTATACTGGTTCTGCCTTTCCACCACAGTGAGGACACTATGCTGGTTCTAACTTTTCACCACAGTGAGGACACTATGCTGGTTCTGCCTTTCCACCACAGTGAGGACACTATACTGGTTCCAACTTTCCACCACAGTGAGGATACTATGCTGGTTTGTAACTCTCCACTACAGTGAGGAAACTATACTGGTTCTACCTTTCCACCACAGTGAGGACACTATACTGGTTCTACCTTTCCAACACAGTGAGGACACTATGCTGGTTCTAAATTTCCACCACAGTGAGGACACTATACTGGTTCTACCTTTCCACCACAGTGAGGACACTATGCTGGTTCTACCTTTCCACCACAGTGAGGACACTATGCTGGTTCTACCTTTCTACCACAGTGAGGACACTAT
>JARPUW010000660.1:0-42199 GCA_030533445.1 Cyprinodon diabolis | reverse complement strand
ACCTTTCCACCACAGTGAGTTCACTATGCAGGTTCTAACTTTCCATCACAGTGAGGACACTATACTGGTTCTAACTTTCCACCACAGTGAGGACACTATACTGGTTCTAACTTTCCACCACAGTGAGGACACTATACTGGTTCTACCTTTCCACCACAGTGAGGACACTATACTGGTTCTAACTTTCCACCACAGTGAGGACACTATACTGGTTCTACCTTTCCACCACAGTGAGGACACTATACTGGTTCTAAATTTCCACCACAGTGAGGACACTATGCTGGTTCTAACGTTCCACCACAGTGAGGACACTATGCTGGTTCTACCTTTCCACCACAGTGAGGACACTATACTGGTTCTACCTTTCCACCACAGTAAGGACACTATACTGGTTCTACCTTTCCACCACAGTGAGGACACTATACTGGTTCTACCATTCCACCACAGTGAGGACACTATGCTGGTTCTACCTTTCCACCACAGTGAGGACACTATACTGGTTCAAACTTTCCACCACAGTAAGGACACTATGCTGGTTCTAACTTTCCACCACAGTGAGGAAACTATGCTGGTTCCAACTTTCCACCACAGTAAGGACACTATGCTGGTTCCAACTTTCAACCACAGTGAGGACACTATGCTGGTTCCAACTTTCCACCACAGTAAGGACACTATACTGGTTCTAACTTTCCATCACAGTAAGGACACTATGCTGGTTCTAACTTTCCACCACAGTAAGGACACTATGCTGGTTCCCACTTTCCTCCACAGTGAGGACACTATGCTGGTTCCAACTTTCCACCACAGTAAGGACACTATGCTGGTTCTACCTTTCCACCACAGTAAGGACACTATGCTGGTTCCCACTTTCCACCACAGTGAGGACACTATGCTGGTTCTACCTTTCCACCACAGTGAGGACACTATACTGGTTCTCCCTTTCCACCACAGTAAGGACACTATACAGGTTCTAACTTTCCACCACAGTAAGGACACTATTCTGGTTCCAACTTTCCACCACAGTAAGGACACTATGCTGGTTCCAATTTTCCACCACAGTGAGGACGCTATACTGGTTCCAACTTTCCACCACAGTAAGGAAACTATACTGGTTCTACCTTTCCACGACAGTGAGGACACTATAAGGGTTCTACCTCTACACCACAGTGAGGACACTATACTGGTTCTAACTTTCCACCACAGTGAGGACACTATACTGGTTCTACCTTTCCACCACAGTGAGGACACCATACTGGTTCTAACTTTCCACCACAGTGAGGACACTATACTGGTTCTAACTTTCCACCACAGTGAGGACACTATACTGGTTCTACCTTTCTACCACAGTGAGGACACTATACTGGTTCTCACTTTCCACCACAGTGAGAACACTATGCTGGTTCCAACTTTCCACCACAGTAAGGACACTATGCTGGTTCTAACTTTCCACCACAGTGAGGACACTATACTGGTTCTACCTTTCCACCACAGTGAGTTCACTATGCAGGTTCTAACTTTCCATCACAGTGAGGACACTATACTGGTTCTAACTTTCCACCACAGTGAGGACACTATACTGGTTCTAACTTTCCACCACAGTGAGGACACTATACTGGTTCTACCTTTCCACCACAGTGAGGACACTATGCTGGTTCTAACGTTCCACCACAGTGAGGACACTATGCTAGTTAAACCTTTCCACCACAGTGAGGACACTATGCTGGTTCTACCTTTCCACCACAGTGAGGACACTATGCTGGTTCTACCTTTCCACCACAGTGAGGACACTATGCTGGTTCTAACTTTTCACCACAGTGAGGACACTATACTGGTTCTACCTTTCCACCACAGTGAGGACACTATGCTGGTTCTAACTTTTCACCACAGTGAGGACACTATACTGGTTCTACCTTACCACTACAGTGAGGACACTATGCTGGTTCTACCTTTCCACCACAGTGAGGAAACTATACTGGTTCTACCTTTCCACCACAGTGAGGACACTATTCTGGTTCTACCTTTCCACCACAGTGAGGACACTATACTTGTTCTAACTTTCCACCACAGTAAGGAAACTATGCTGGTTCTACCTTTCCACCACAGTGAGGACACTATACTTGTTCTAACTTTCCACCACAGTAAGGAAACTATGCTGGTTCTACCTTTCCACCACAGTGAGGACACTATACTGGTTCTACCTTTCCACCACAATGAGGACACTATGCTAGTTCTACCTTTCCACCACAATGAGGACACTATACTGGTTCTAACTTTCCACCACAGTAAGGACACTATGCTGGTTCTACCTTTCCACCACAGTGAGGACACTATACTGGTTCTACCTTTCCACCACAATGAGGACACTATGCTAGTTCTACCTTTCCACCACAATGAGGACACTATACTGGTTCTCACTTTCCACCACAGTGAGGACACTATACTTGTTCTAACTTTCCACCACAGTAAGGACACTATGCTGGTTCTACCTTTCCACCACAGTGAGGACACTATACTGGTTCTACCTTTCCACCACAATGAGGACAATATGCTAGTTCTACCTTTCGACCACAATGAGGACACTATACTGGTTCTCACTTTCCACCACAGTGAGAACACTATGCTGGTTCCAACTTTCTACCACAGTAAGGACACTATGCTGGTTCTACCTTTCCACCACAGTGAGGACACTATACTGGTTCTACCTTTCCACCACAGTGAGGACACTATACTGGTTCTACCTTTCTACCACAGAGAGGACACTATACTGGTTCTACCTTTCCACCACAGTGAGGACACTATACTGGTTCTACCTTTCCACCACAGTGAGGACACTATGCTGGTTCTACCTTTCTACCACAGTGAGGACACTATGCTGGTTCTACCTTTCCACCACAGTGAGGACACTATACTGGTTCTACCTTTCCACCACAGTGAGGACACTATACTGGTTCTACCTTTCCACCACAGTGAGGACACTATGCTGGTTCTACCTTTCCACCACAGTGAGGACACTATGCTGGTTCTACCTTTCCACCACAGTGAGGACACTATACTGGTTCTACCTTTCCACCACAGTGAGGACACTATGCTGGTTCTAACTTTTCACCACAGTGAGGACACTATACTGGTTCTACCTTTCCACCACAGTGAGGACACTATGCTGGTTCTACCTTTCCACCACAGTGAGGACACTATACTGGTTCTCACTTTCCACCACAGTGAGGACACTATACTTGTTCTAACTTTCCACCACAGTAAGGACACTATGCTGGTTCTACCTTTCCACCACAGTGAGGACACTATACTGGTTCTACCTTTCCACCACAATGAGGACAATATGCTAGTTCTACCTTTCCACCACAATGAGGACACTATACTGGTTCTCACTTTCCACCACAGTGAGAACACTATGCTGGTTCCAACTTTCTACCACAGTAAGGACACTATGCTGGTTCTACCTTTCCACCACAGTGAGGACACTATACTGGTTCTACCTTTCCACCACAGTGAGGACACTATACTGGTTCTACCTTTCTACCACAGAGAGGACACTATACTGGTTCTACCTTTCCACCACAGTGAGGACACTATACTGGTTCTACCTTTCCACCACAGTGAGGACACTATGCTGGTTCTACCTTTCTACCACAGTGAGGACACTATGCTGGTTCTACCTTTCCACCACAGTGAGGACACTATACTGGTTCTACCTTTCCACCACAGTGAGGACACTATACTGGTTCTACCTTTCCACCACAGTGAGGACACTATGCTGGTTCTACCTTTCCACCACAGTGAGGACACTATGCTGGTTCTACCTTTCCACCACAGTGAGGACACTATACTGGTTCTACCTTTCCACCACAGTGAGGACACTATGCTGGTTCTAACTTTTCACCATAGTGAGGACACTATACTGGTTCTACCTTTCCACCACAGTGAGGACACTATGCTGGTTCTACCTTTCCACCACAGTGAGGACACTATACTGGTTCCAACTTTCCACCACAGTAAGGATACTATGCTGGTTCTAACTCTCCATCACAGTGAGGAAACTATACTGGTTTTACCTTTCCACCACAGTGAGGACACTATACCGGTTCTACCTTTCCACCACAGTGAGGACACTATACTGGTTCTAAATTTCCACCACAGTGAGGACACTATACTGGTTCTACCTTTCCACCACAGTGAGGACACTATACTGGTTCTACCTTTCCACCACAATGAGGACACTATGCTAGTTCTACCTTTCCACCACAATGAGGACACTATGCTGGTTCCAACTTTCCACCACAGTAAGGACACTATGCTGGTTCTACCTTTCCACCACAGTGAGGACACTATACTGGTTCTACCTTTCCACCACAGTGAGGACACTATACTGGTTCTACATTTCTACCACAGTGAGGACACTATACTGGTTCTACCTTTCTACCACAGTGAGGACACTATGCTGGTTCTAACTTTCCACCACAGTAAGGACACTATGCTGGTTCCAACTTTCCACCACAGTGAGGACACTATGCTGGTTCCAACTTTCCACCACAGTAAGGACACTATACTGGTTCTAACTTTCCACCACAGTAAGGACACTATGCTGGTTCTAACTTTCCACCACAGTAAGGACATTATGCTGGTTCCCACTTTCCACCACAGTGAGGACACTATGCTGGTTCCAACTTTCCACCACAGTAAGGACACTATGCTGGTTCTACCTTTCCACCACAGTGAGGACACTATACTGGTTCTACCTTTCCACCACAGTGAGGACACTATGCTAGTTCTACCTTTCCACCACAGTGAGAAAACTAAGCTGGTTCCAACTTTCCACCACAGTAAGGACACTATGCTGGTTCTAACTTTCCACCACAGTGAGGACACTATACTGGTTCCAACTTTCCACCACAGTAAGGACACTATACTGGTTCTACCTTTCCACCACAGTGAGGACACTATACTGGTTCTAACTTTCCACCACAGTGAGGACACTATACTGGTTCTACCTTTCCACCACAGAGAGGACACTATGCTGGTTCAAACTTTCCACCACAGTGAGGACACTATACTGGTTCTAACTTTCCACCACAGTGAGGACAGTATACTGGTTCTACCTTTCTACCACAGTGAGGACACTATACTGGTTCTACCTTTCCACCACAGTGAGGAAACTATGCTGGTTCCAACTTTCCACCACAGTGAGGACACTATACTGGTTCTCACTTTCCACCACAGTGAGAACACTATGCTGGTTCCAACTTTCCACCACAGTAAGGACACTATGCTGGTTCTAACTTTCCACCACAGTGAGGACACTATACTGGTTCTACCTTTCCACCACATTGAGTTCACTATGCAGGTTCTAACTTTCCATCACAGTGAGGACACTATACTGGTTCTAACTTTCCACCACAGTGAGGACACTATACTGGTTCTAACTTTCCACCACAGTGAGGACACTATACTGGTTCTACCTTTCCACCACAGTGAGGACACTATACTGGTTCTACCTTTCTACCACAGTGAGGACACTATACTGGTTCTCACTTTCCACCACAGTGAGAACACTATGCTGGTTCCAACTTTCCACCACAGTAAGGACACTATGCTGGTTCTAACTTTCCACCACAGTGAGGACACTATACTGGTTCTACCTTTCCACCACAGTGAGTTCACTATGCAGGTTCTAACTTTCCATCACAGTGAGGACACTATACTGGTTCTAACTTTCCACCACAGTGAGGACACTATACTGGTTCTAACTTTCCACCACAGTGAGGACACTATACTGGTTCTACCTTTCCACCACAGTGAGGACACTATGCTGGTTCTAACGTTCCACCACAGTGAGGACACTATGCTAGTTAAACCTTTCCACCACAGTGAGGACACTATGCTGGTTCTACCTTTCCACCACAGTGAGGACACTATGCTGGTTCTACCTTTCCACCACAGTGAGGACACTATGCTGGTTCTAACTTTTCACCACAGTGAGGACACTATACTGGTTCTACCTTTCCACCACAGTGAGGACACTATGCTGGTTCTAACTTTTCACCACAGTGAGGACACTATACTGGTTCTACCTTACCACTACAGTGAGGACACTATGCTGGTTCTACCTTTCCACCACAGTGAGGAAACTATACTGGTTCTACCTTTCCACCACAGTGAGGACACTATTCTGGTTCTACCTTTCCACCACAGTGAGGACACTATACTTGTTCTAACTTTCCACCACAGTAAGGAAACTATGCTGGTTCTACCTTTCCACCACAGTGAGGACACTATACTTGTTCTAACTTTCCACCACAGTAAGGAAACTATGCTGGTTCTACCTTTCCACCACAGTGAGGACACTATACTGGTTCTACCTTTCCACCACAATGAGGACACTATGCTAGTTCTACCTTTCCACCACAATGAGGACACTATACTGGTTCTAACTTTCCACCACAGTAAGGACACTATGCTGGTTCTACCTTTCCACCACAGTGAGGACACTATACTGGTTCTACCTTTCCACCACAATGAGGACACTATGCTAGTTCTACCTTTCCACCACAATGAGGACACTATACTGGTTCTCACTTTCCACCACAGTGAGGACACTATACTTGTTCTAACTTTCCACCACAGTAAGGACACTATGCTGGTTCTACCTTTCCACCACAGTGAGGACACTATACTGGTTCTACCTTTCCACCACAATGAGGACAATATGCTAGTTCTACCTTTCGACCACAATGAGGACACTATACTGGTTCTCACTTTCCACCACAGTGAGAACACTATGCTGGTTCCAACTTTCTACCACAGTAAGGACACTATGCTGGTTCTACCTTTCCACCACAGTGAGGACACTATACTGGTTCTACCTTTCCACCACAGTGAGGACACTATACTGGTTCTACCTTTCTACCACAGAGAGGACACTATACTGGTTCTACCTTTCCACCACAGTGAGGACACTATACTGGTTCTACCTTTCCACCACAGTGAGGACACTATGCTGGTTCTACCTTTCTACCACAGTGAGGACACTATGCTGGTTCTACCTTTCCACCACAGTGAGGACACTATACTGGTTCTACCTTTCCACCACAGTGAGGACACTATACTGGTTCTACCTTTCCACCACAGTGAGGACACTATGCTGGTTCTACCTTTCCACCACAGTGAGGACACTATGCTGGTTCTACCTTTCCACCACAGTGAGGACACTATACTGGTTCTACCTTTCCACCACAGTGAGGACACTATGCTGGTTCTAACTTTTCACCACAGTGAGGACACTATACTGGTTCTACCTTTCCACCACAGTGAGGACACTATGCTGGTTCTACCTTTCCACCACAGTGAGGACACTATACTGGTTCTCACTTTCCACCACAGTGAGGACACTATACTTGTTCTAACTTTCCACCACAGTAAGGACACTATGCTGGTTCTACCTTTCCACCACAGTGAGGACACTATACTGGTTCTACCTTTCCACCACAATGAGGACAATATGCTAGTTCTACCTTTCCACCACAATGAGGACACTATACTGGTTCTCACTTTCCACCACAGTGAGAACACTATGCTGGTTCCAACTTTCTACCACAGTAAGGACACTATGCTGGTTCTACCTTTCCACCACAGTGAGGACACTATACTGGTTCTACCTTTCCACCACAGTGAGGACACTATACTGGTTCTACCTTTCTACCACAGAGAGGACACTATACTGGTTCTACCTTTCCACCACAGTGAGGACACTATACTGGTTCTACCTTTCCACCACAGTGAGGACACTATGCTGGTTCTACCTTTCTACCACAGTGAGGACACTATGCTGGTTCTACCTTTCCACCACAGTGAGGACACTATACTGGTTCTACCTTTCCACCACAGTGAGGACACTATACTGGTTCTACCTTTCCACCACAGTGAGGACACTATGCTGGTTCTACCTTTCCACCACAGTGAGGACACTATGCTGGTTCTACCTTTCCACCACAGTGAGGACACTATACTGGTTCTACCTTTCCACCACAGTGAGGACACTATGCTGGTTCTAACTTTTCACCATAGTGAGGACACTATACTGGTTCTACCTTTCCACCACAGTGAGGACACTATGCTGGTTCTACCTTTCCACCACAGTGAGGACACTATACTGGTTCCAACTTTCCACCACAGTAAGGATACTATGCTGGTTCTAACTCTCCATCACAGTGAGGAAACTATACTGGTTTTACCTTTCCACCACAGTGAGGACACTATACCGGTTCTACCTTTCCACCACAGTGAGGACACTATACTGGTTCTAAATTTCCACCACAGTGAGGACACTATACTGGTTCTACCTTTCCACCACAGTGAGGACACTATACTGGTTCTACCTTTCCACCACAATGAGGACACTATGCTAGTTCTACCTTTCCACCACAATGAGGACACTATGCTGGTTCCAACTTTCCACCACAGTAAGGACACTATGCTGGTTCTACCTTTCCACCACAGTGAGGACACTATACTGGTTCTACCTTTCCACCACAGTGAGGACACTATACTGGTTCTACATTTCTACCACAGTGAGGACACTATACTGGTTCTACCTTTCTACCACAGTGAGGACACTATGCTGGTTCTAACTTTCCACCACAGTAAGGACACTATGCTGGTTCCAACTTTCCACCACAGTGAGGACACTATGCTGGTTCCAACTTTCCACCACAGTAAGGACACTATACTGGTTCTAACTTTCCACCACAGTAAGGACACTATGCAGGTTCTAACTTTCCACCACAGTAAGGACATTATGCTGGTTCCCACTTTCCACCACAGTGAGGACACTATGCTGGTTCCAACTTTCCACCACAGTAAGGACACTATGCTGGTTCTACCTTTCCACCACAGTGAGGACACTATACTGGTTCTACCTTTCCACCACAGTGAGGACACTATGCTAGTTCTACCTTTCCACCACAGTGAGAAAACTAAGCTGGTTCCAACTTTCCACCACAGTAAGGACACTATGCTGGTTCTAACTTTCCACCACAGTGAGGACACTATACTGGTTCCAACTTTCCACCACAGTAAGGACACTATACTGGTTCTACCTTTCCACCACAGTGAGGACACTATACTGGTTCTAACTTTCCACCACAGTGAGGACACTATACTGGTTCTACCTTTCCACCACAGAGAGGACACTATGCTGGTTCAAACTTTCCACCACAGTGAGGACACTATACTGGTTCTAACTTTCCACCACAGTGAGGACAGTATACTGGTTCTACCTTTCTACCACAGTGAGGACACTATACTGGTTCTACCTTTCCACCACAGTGAGGAAACTATGCTGGTTCCAACTTTCCACCACAGTGAGGACACTATACTGGTTCTCACTTTCCACCACAGTGAGAACACTATGCTGGTTCCAACTTTCCACCACAGTAAGGACACTATGCTGGTTCTAACTTTCCACCACAGTGAGGACACTATACTGGTTCTACCTTTCCACCACATTGAGTTCACTATGCAGGTTCTAACTTTCCATCACAGTGAGGACACTATACTGGTTCTAACTTTCCACCACAGTGAGGACACTATACTGGTTCTAACTTTCCACCACAGTGAGGACACTATACTGGTTCTACCTTTCCACCACAGTGAGGACACTATACTGGTTCTACCTTTCCACCACAGTGAGGACAATATGCTGGTTCTAACGTTCCACCACAGTGAGGACACTATGCTGGTTCTACCTTTCCACCACAGTGAGGAAACTATGCTGGTTCTACCTTTCCACCACAGTGAGGACACTATGCTGGTTCTACCTTTCCACCACAGTGAGGACACTATGCTGGTTCTACCTTTCCACCACAGTGAGGACACTATGCTGGTTCTAACTTTTCACCACAGTGAGGACACTATACTGGTTCTACCTTTCCACCACAGTGAGGACACTATGCTGGTTCTAACTTTTCACCACAGTGAGGACACTATACTGGTTCCAACTTTCCACCACAGTAAGGATACTATGCTGGTTCTAACTCTCCATCACAGTGAGGAAACTATACTGGTTTTACCTTTCCACCACAGTGAGGACACTATACCGGTTCTACCTTTCCACCACAGTGAGGACACTATACTGGTTCTAAATTTCCACCACAGTGAGGACACTATACTGGTTCTACCTTTCCACCACAGTGAGGACACTATACTGGTTCTACCTTTCCACCACAATGAGGACACTATGCTAGTTCTACCTTTCCACCACAATGAGGACACTATGCTGGTTCCAACTTTCCACCACAGTAAGGACACTATGCTGGTTCTACCTTTCCACCACAGTGAGGACACTATACTGGTTCTACCTTTCCACCACAGTGAGGACACTATACTGGTTCTACATTTCTACCACAGTGAGGACACTATACTGGTTCTACCTTTCTACCACAGTGAGGACACTATGCTGGTTCTAACTTTCCACCACAGTAAGGACACTATGCTGGTTCTAACTTTCCACCACAGTAAGGACATTATGCTGGTTCCCACTTTCCACCACAGTGAGGACACTATGCTGGTTCCAACTTTCCACCACAGTAAGGACACTATGCTGGTTCTACCTTTCCACCACAGTGAGGACACTATACTGGTTCTACCTTTCCACCACAGTGAGGACACTATGCTAGTTCTACCTTTCCACCACAGTGAGAAAACTAAGCTGGTTCCAACTTTCCACCACAGTAAGGACACTATGCTGGTTCTAACTTTCCACCACAGTGAGGACACTATACTGGTTCCAACTTTCCACCACAGTAAGGACACTATACTGGTTCTACCTTTCCACCACAGTGAGGACACTATACTGGTTCTAACTTTCCACCACAGTGAGGACACTATACTGGTTCTACCTTTCCACCACAGAGAGGACACTATGCTGGTTCAAACTTTCCACCACAGTGAGGACACTATACTGGTTCTAACTTTCCACCACAGTGAGGACAGTATACTGGTTCTACCTTTCTACCACAGTGAGGACACTATACTGGTTCTACCTTTCCACCACAGTGAGGAAACTATGCTGGTTCCAACTTTCCACCACAGTGAGGACACTATACTGGTTCTCACTTTCCACCACAGTGAGAACACTATGCTGGTTCCAACTTTCCACCACAGTAAGGACACTATGCTGGTTCTAACTTTCCACCACAGTGAGGACACTATACTGGTTCTACCTTTCCACCACATTGAGTTCACTATGCAGGTTCTAACTTTCCATCACAGTGAGGACACTATACTGGTTCTAACTTTCCACCACAGTGAGGACACTATACTGGTTCTAACTTTCCACCACAGTGAGGACACTATACTGGTTCTACCTTTCCACCACAGTGAGGACACTATACTGGTTCTACCTTTCCACCACAGTGAGGACAATATGCTGGTTCTAACGTTCCACCACAGTGAGGACACTATGCTGGTTCTACCTTTCCACCACAGTGAGGAAACTATGCTGGTTCTACCTTTCCACCACAGTGAGGACACTATGCTGGTTCTACCTTTCCACCACAGTGAGGACACTATGCTGGTTCTACCTTTCTACCACAGTGAGGACACTATACTGGTTCTACCTTTCCACCACAGTGAGGACACTATGCTGGTTCTACCTTTCCACCACAGTGAGGACACTAAGCTGGTTCTACCTTTCTACCACAGTGAGGACACTATACTGGTTCTACCTTTCCACCACAGTGAAAAAACTATACTGGTTCTAACTTTCCACCACAGTGAGGACACTATGCTGGTTCTACCTTTCCACCACAGTGAAAAAACTATACTGGTTCTACCTTTCCACCACAGTGAGGACACTATGCTGGTTCTAACTTTCCACCACAGTGAGGACTCTATGCTGGTTCTAACTTTCCACCACAGTGAGGACACTATGCTTGTTCTACCTTTCCACCACAGTGAGGACACTATACTGGTTCTACCTTTCCACCACAGTGAGGACACTATGCTGGTTCTACCTTTCTACCACAGTGAGGACACTATATTGATTCTACCTTTCCACCACAGTGAGGACACTATACTGGTTCTACCTTTCTACCACAGTGAGGACACTATACTGGTTCTACCTTTCCACCACAGTGAGGACACTATGCTGGTTCTACCTTTCTACCACAGTGAGGACACTATATTGATTCTACCTTTCCACCACAGTGAGGACACTATACTGGTTCTACCTTTCTACCACAGTGAGGACACTATACTGGTTCTACCTTTCCACCAAAGTGAGGACACTATGCTGGTTCTAACTTTTCACCACAGTGAGGACACTATACTGGTTCTACCTTTCCACCACAGTGAGGACACTATGCTGGTTCTAACTTTTCACCACAGTGAGGACACTATACTGGTTCTACCTTTCCACCACAGTGAGGACACTATACTGGTTCTAAATTTCCACCACAGTGAGGACACTATACTGGTTCTACCTTTCCACCACAGTGAGGACACTATGCTGGTTCTACCTTTCCACCACAGTGAGGAAACTATACTGGTTCTACCTTTCCACCACAGTGAGGACACTTTTCTGGTTCTACCTTTCCACCACAGTGAGGACACTATACTTGTTCTAACTTTCCACCACAGTAAGGACACTATTCTGGTTCTACCTTTCCACCACAGTGAGGACACTATACTGGTTCTACCTTTCCACCACAATGAGGACACTATGCTAGTTCTACCTTTCCACCACAATGAGGACACTATACTTGTTCTAACTTTCCACCACAGTAAGGACACTATGCTGGTTCTACCTTTCCACCACAGTGAAGACACTATACTGGTTCTACCTTTCCACCACAATGAGGACACTATGCTAGTTTTACCTTTCCACCACATTGAGGACACTATACTGGTTCTCACTTTCCACCACAGTGAGGACACTATACTTGTTCTAACTTTCCACCACAGTAAGGACACTATGCTGGTTCTACCTTTCCACCACAGTGAGGACACTATACTGGTTCTACCTTTCCACCACAATTAGGACACTATGCTAGTTCTACCTTTCCACCACAATGAGGACACTATACTGGGTCTCACTTTCCACCACAGTGAGAACACTATGCTGATTCCAACTTTCTACCACAGTAAGGACACTATGCTGGTTCTACCTTTCCACCACAGTGAGGACACTATACTGGTTCTACCTTTCCACCACAGTGAGGACACTATACTGGTTCTACCTTTCTACCACAGAGAGGACACTATACTGGTTCTACCTTTCCACCACAGTGAGGACACTATACTGGTTCTACCTTTCCACCACAGTGAGGACACTATGCTGGTTCTACCTTTCTACCACAGTGAGGACACTATACTGGTTCTACCTTTCCACCACAGCGAGGACACTATACTGGTTCTACCTTTCCACCAAAGTGAGGACACTATGCTGGTTCTAACTTTTCACCACAGTGAGGACACTATACTGGTTCTACCTTTCCACCACAGTGAGGACACTATACTGGTTCCAACTTTCCACCACAGTAAGGATACTATGCTGGTTCTAACTCTCCATCACAGTGAGGAAACTATACTGGTTTTACCTTTCCACCACAGTGAGGACACTATACCGGTTCTACCTTTCCACCACAGTGAGTACACTATACTGGTTCTAAATTTCCACCACAGTGAGGACACTATACTGGTTCTACCTTTCCACCACAGTGAGGACACTATACTGGTTCTACCTTTCCACCACAATGAGGACACTATGCTAGTTCTACCTTTCCACCACAATGAGGACACTATGCTGGTTCCAACTTTCCACCACAGTAAGGACACTATGCTGGTTCTAACTTTCCACCACAGTAAGGACACTATGCTGGTTCCCACTTTCCACCACAGTGAGGACACTATGCTGGTTCCAACTTTCCACCACAGTAAGGACACTATGCTGGTTCTACCTTTCCACCACAGTGAGGACACTATACCGGTTCTACCTTTCCACCACAGTGAGGACACTATACTGGTTCTACCTTTCTACCACAGTGAGGACACTATGCTGGTTCTAACTTTCCACCACAGTAAGGACACTATGCTGGTTCCAACTTTCCACCACAGTGAGGACACTATACTGGTTCTACCTTTCTACCACAGTGAGGACACTATGCTGGTTCTAACTTTCCACCACAGTAAGGACACTATGCTGGTTCCAACTTTCCACCACAGTGAGGACACTATGCTGGTTCCAACTTTCCACCACAGTAAGGACACTATACTGGTTCTAACTTTCCACCACAGTAAGGACACTATGCTGGTTCCCACTTTCCAACACAGTGAGGACACTATGCTGGTTCCAACTTTCCACCACAGTAAGGACACTATGCTGGTTCTACCTTTCCACCACAGTGAGGACACTATACTGGTTCTACCTTTCCACCACAGTGAGGACACTATGCTAGTTCTACCTTTCCACCACAGTGAGAAAACTAAGCTGGTTCCAACTTTCCACCACAGTAAGGACACTATGCTGGTTCTAACTTTCCACCACAGTGAGGACACTATACTGGTTCTACCTTTCCACCACAGTGAGGACACTATACAGGTTCTAACTTTCCACCACAGTAAGGACACTATTCTGGTTCCAACTTTCCACCAGAGTAAGGACACTATGCTGGTTCCAACTTTCCACCACAGTAAGGACACTATGCTGGTTCCCACTTTCCACCACAGAGAGGACACTATGCTGGTTCCAACTTTCCACCACAGTAAGGACACTATGCTGTTTCTACCTTCCACCACAGTGAGGACACTATACTGGTTCTACCTTTCCACCACAGTGAGGACACTATGCCAGTTCAACCTTTCCACCACAGTGAGGACACTATGCTGGTTCTAACTTTCCAACACAGTGAGGACACTATACTGGTTCTCACTTTCCACCACAGTGAGAACACTATGCTGGTTCCAACTTTCCACCACAGTAAGGACACTATACTGGTTCTAACTTTCCATCACAGTAAGGACACTATGCTGGTTCTAACTTTCCACCACAGTAAGGACACTATGCTGGTTCCCACTTTCCTCCACAGTGAGGACACTATGCTGGTTCCAACTTTCCACCACAGTAAGGACACTATGCTGGTTCTACCTTTCCACCACAGTAAGGACACTATGCTGGTTCCCACTTTCCACCACAGTGAGGACACTATGCTGGTTCTACCTTTCCACCACAGTGAGGACACTATACTGGTTCTACCTTTCCACCACAGTGAGGACACTATACAGGTTCTAACTTTCCACCACAGTAAGGACACTATTCTGGTTCCAACTTTCCACCACAGTGAGGACACTATACTGGTTCCAACTTTCCACCACAGTAAGGAAACTATACTGGTTCTACCTTTCCACGACAGTGAGGACACTATAAGGGTTCTACCTCTACACCACAGTGAGGACACTATACTGGTTCTAACTTTCCACCACAGTGAGGACACTATACTAGTTCTACCTTTCCACCACAGTGAGGACACTATACTGGTTCTAACTTTCCACCACAGTGAGGACACTATACTGGTTCTACCTGTCCACCACAGAGAGGACACTATGCTGGTTCAAACTTTCCACCACAGTGAGGACACTATACTGGTTCTAACTTTCCACCACAGTGAGGACACTATACTGGTTCTACCTTTCTACCACAGTGAGGACACTATACTGGTTCTACCTTTCCACCACAGTGAGGAAACTATGCTGGTTCCAACTTTCCACCACAGTGAGGACACTATACTGGTTCTCACTTTCCACCACAGTGAGAACACTATGCTGGTTCCAACTTTCCACCACAGTAAGGACACTATGCTGGTTCTAACTTTCCACCACAGTGAGGACACTATACTGGTTCTACCTTTCCACCACAGTGAGTTCACTATGCAGGTTCTAACTTTCCATCACAGTGAGGACACTATACTGGTTCTAACTTTCCACAACAGTGAGGACACTATACTGGTTCTAACTTTCCACCACAGTGAGGACACTATACTGGTTCTACCTTTCCACCACAGTGAGGACACTATACTGGTTCTACCTTTCCACCACAGTGAGGACACTATGCTGGTTCTAACGTTCCACCACAGTGAGGACACTATGCTGGTTCTACCTTTCCACCACAGTGAGGAAACTATGCTGGTTCTACCTTTCCACCACAGTGAGGACACTATGTTGGTTCTACCTTTCCACCACAGTGAGGACACTATGCTGCTTCTACCTTTCCACCACAGTGAGGACACTATGCTGGTTCTAACTTTTCACCACAGTGAGGACACTATACTGGTTCTACCTTTCCACCACAGTGAGGACACTATGCTGGTTCTAACTTTTCACCACAGTGAGGACACTATACTGGTTCTACCTTTCCACCACAGTGAGGACACTATACTGGTTCTAAATTTCCACCACAGTGAGGACACTATACTGGTTCTACCTTTCCACCACAGTGAGGACACTATGCTGGTTCTACCTTTCCACCACAGTGAGGAAACTATACTGGTTCTACCTTTCCACCACAGTGAGGACACTATTCTGGTTCTACCTTTCCACCACAGTGAGGACACTATACTTGTTCTAACTTTCCACCACAGTAAGGACACTATGCTGGTTCTACCTTTCCACCACAGTGAGGACACTATACTGGTTCTACCTTTCCACCACAATGAGGACACTATGCTAGTTCTACCTTTCCACCACAATGAGGACACTATACTGGTTCTAACTTTCCACCACAGTAAGGACACTATGCTGGTTCTACCTTTCCACCACAGTGAGGACACTATACTGGTTCTACCTTTCCACCACAATGAGGACACTATGCTAGTTCTACCTTTCCACCACAATGAGGACACTATACTGGTTCTCACTTTCCACCACAGTGAGGACACTATACTGGTTCTACCTTTCCACCACAATGAGGACACTATGCTAGTTCTACCTTTCCACCACAATGAGGACACTATACTGGTTCTAACTTTCCACCACAGTAAGGACACTATGCTGGTTCTACCTTTCCACCACAGTGAGGACACTATACTGGTTCTACCTTTCCACCACAATGAGGACACTATGCTGGTTCTACCTTTCCACCACAGTGAGGACACTATACTGGTTCTACCTTTCCACCACAGTGAGGACACTATGCTGGTTCTAACTTTTCACCACAGTGAGGACACTATACTGGTTCTACCTTTCCACCACAGTGAGGACACTACTGGTTCCAACTTTCTACCACAGTAAGGACACTATGCTGGTTCAAACTTTCCACCACAGTAAGGACACTATGCTGGTTCTAACTTTCCACCACAGTAAGGACACTATACTGGTTCCAACTTTCCACCACAGTAAGGAAACTATACTGGTTCTACCTTTCCACGACAGTGAGGACACTATAAGGGTTCTACCTCTACACCACAGTGAGGACACTATACTGGTTCTAACTTTCCACCACAGTGAGGACACTATACTAGTTCTACCTTTCAACCACAGTGAGGACACTATACTGGTTCTAACTTTCCACCACAGTGAGGACACTATACTGGTTCTACCTTTCCACCACAGAGAGGACACTATGCTGGTTCAAACTTTCCACCACAGTGAGGACACTATACTGGTTCTAACTTTCCACCACAGTGAGGACACTATACTGGTTCTACCTTTCTACCACAGTGAGGACACTATACTGGTTCTACCTTTCCACCACAGTGAGGAAACTATGCTGGTTCTACCTTTCCACCACAGAGAGGACACTATACTGGTTCAAACTTTCCACCACAGTGAGGACACTATACTGGTTCTAACTTTCCACCACAGTGAGGACACTATACTGGTTCTACCTTTCTACCACAGTGAGGACACTATACTGGTTCTACCTTTCCACCACAGTGAGGAAACTATGCTGGTTCCAACTTTCCACCACAGTGAGGACACTATACTGGTTCTCACTTTCCACCACAGTGAGAACACTATGCTGGTTCCAACTTTCCACCAGAGTAAGGACACTATGCTGGTTCTAACTTTCCACCACAGTGAGGACACTATACTGGTTCTACCTTTCCACCACAGTGAGTTCACTATGCAGGTTCTAACTTTCCATCACAGTGAGGACACTATACTGGTTCTAACTTTCCACCACAGTGAGGACACTATACTGGTTCTAACTTTCCACCACAGTGAGGACACTATACTGGTTCTACCTTTCCACCACAGTGAGGACACTATACTGGTTCTACCTTTCCACCACAGTGAGGACACGATGCTGGTTCTACCTTTCCACCACAGTGAGGAAACTATGCTGGTTCTACCTTTCCACCACAGTGAGGACACTATGCTGGTTCTACCTTTCCACCACAGTGAGGACACTATGCTGGTTCTACCTTTCCACCACAGTGAGGACACTATGCTGGTTCTAACTTTTCACCACAGTGAGGACACTATACTGGTTCTACCTTTCCACCACAGTGAGGACACTATACTGGTTCTACCTTCCCACCACAGTGAGGACACTATGCTGGTTCTACCTTTCCACCACAGTGAGGAAACTATACTGGTTCTACCTTTCCACCACAGTGAGGACACTATTCTGGTTCTACCTTTCCACCACAGTGAGGACACTATGCTGGTTCTAACTTTCCACCACAGTGAGGACACTATACTGGTTCCAACTTTCCACCACAGTGAGGACACTATGCTAGTTCTACCTTTCCACCACAGTGAAAACACTAAGCTGGTTCCAACTTTCCACCACAATAAGGACACTATGCGGGTTCTAACTTTCCACCACAGTGAGGACACTATACTGGTTCTACCTTTCCACCACAGTGAGGACACTATACAGGTTCTAACTTTCCACCACAGTAAGGACACTATTCTGGTTCCAACTTTCCACCACAGTAAGGACACTATGCTGGTTCCAACTTTCCACCACAGTGAGGACACTATACTGGTTCCAACTTTCCACCACAGTGAGGACACTATAAGGGTTCTACCTCTACACCACAGTGAGGACACTATACTGGTTCTAACTTTCCACCACAGTGAGGACACTATACTGTTTCTACCTTTCCACCACAGAGAGGACACTATGCTGGTTCCAACTTTCCACCACAGTGAGGACACTATACTGGTTCTAACTTTCCACCACAGTGAGGACACTATACTGGTTCTACCTTTCAACCACTGTAAGGACACTATGCTGGTTCCAACTTTCCACCACAGTGAGGACACTATACTGGTTCCAACTTTCCACCACAGTAAGGAAACTATACTGGTTCTACCTTTCCACGACAGTGAGGACACTATAAGGGTTCTACCTCTACACCACAGTGAGGACACTATACTGGTTCTAACTTTCCACCACAGTGAGGACACTATACTGGTTCTACCTTTCCACCACAGAGAGGACACTATGCTGGTTCAAACTTTCCACCACAGTGAGGACACTATACTGGTTCTAACTTTCCACCACAGTAAGGACACTATGCTGGTTCTAACTTTCCACCACAGTAAGGACACTATGCTGGTTCCCACTTTCCACCACAGTGAGGACACTATGCTGGTTCCAAGTTTCCACCACAGTAAGGACACTATGCTGGTTCTACCTTTCCACCACAGTGAGGACACTATACTGGTTCTACCTTTCCACCACAGTGAGGACACTATGCTAGTTCTACCGTTCCACCACAGTGAGAACACTAAGCTGGTTCCAACTTTCCACCACAGTAAGGACACTATGCTGGTTCTAACTTTCCACCACAGTGAGGACACTATACTGGTTCTACCTTTCCACCACAGAGAGGACACTATACTGGTTCAAACTTTCCACCACAGTAAGGACACTATGCTGGTTCTAACTTTCCACCACAGTGAGGACACTATACTGGTTCTAGCTTTCCACCACAGTGAGGACACTATACAGGTTCTAACTTTCCACCACAGTAAGGACACTATTCTGGTTCCAACTTTCCACCACAGTAAGGACACTATGCTGGTTCCAACTTTCCACCACAGTGAGGACACTATAAGGGTTCTACCTCTACACCACAGTGAGGACACTATACTGGTTCTAACTTTCCACCACAGTGAGGACACTATACTGGTTCTACCTTTCCACCACAGTGAGGACACTATACTGGTTCTAACTTTCCACCACAGTGAGGACACTATACTGGTTCTACCTTTCCACCACAGAGAGGACACTATACTGGTTCAAACTTTCCACCACAGTGAGGACACTATACTGGTTCTAACTTTCCACCACAGTGAGGACACTATACTGGTTCTACCTTTCTACCACAGTGAGGACACTATACTGGTTCTACCTTTCCACCACAGTGAGGAAACTATGGTGGTTCCAACTTTCCACCACAGTGAGGACACTATACTGGTTCTCACTTTCCACCACAGTGAGAACACTATGCTGGTTCCAACTTTCCACCAGAGTAAGGACACTATGCTGGTTCTAACTTTCCAACACAGTGAGGACACTATACTGGTTCTACCTTTCCACCACATTGAGTTCACTATGCAGGTTCTAACTTTCCATCACAGAGAGGACACTATGCTGGTTCAAACTTTCCACCACAGTTAGGACACTATACTGGTTCTAACTTTCCACCACAGTGAGGACACTATACTGGTTCTACCTTTCCACCACAGTGAGGACACTATACTGGTTCTACCTTTCCACCACAGTGAGGACAATATGCTGGTTCTAACGTTCCACCACAGTGAGGACACTATGCTGGTTCTACCTTTCCACCACAGTGAGGAAACTATGCTGGTTCTACCTTTCCACCACAGTGAGGACACTATGCTGGTTCTACCTTTCCACCACAGTGAGGACACTATGCTGGTTCTACCTTTCTACCACAGTGAGGACACTATACTGGTTCTACCTTTCCACCACAGTGAGGACACTATGCTGGTTCTACCTTTCCACCACAGTGAGGACACTAAGCTGGTTCTACCTTTCTACCACAGTGAGGACACTATACTGGTTCTACCTTTCCACCACAGTGAAAAAACTATACTGGTTCTAACTTTCCACCACAGTGAGGACACTATGCTGGTTCTACCTTTCCACCACAGTGAAAAAACTATACTGGTTCTACCTTTCCACCACAGTGAGGACACTATGCTGGTTCTAACTTTCCACCACAGTGAGGACTCTATGCTGGTTCTAACTTTCCACCACAGTGAGGACACTATGCTTGTTCTACCTTTCCACCACAGTGAGGACACTATACTGGTTCTACCTTTCCACCACAGTGAGGACACTATGCTGGTTCTACCTTTCTACCACAGTGAGGACACTATATTGATTCTACCTTTCCACCACAGTGAGGACACTATACTGGTTCTACCTTTCTACCACAGTGAGGACACTATACTGGTTCTACCTTTCCACCACAGTGAGGACACTATGCTGGTTCTACCTTTCTACCACAGTGAGGACACTATATTGATTCTACCTTTCCACCACAGTGAGGACACTATACTGGTTCTACCTTTCTACCACAGTGAGGACACTATACTGGTTCTACCTTTCCACCAAAGTGAGGACACTATGCTGGTTCTAACTTTTCACCACAGTGAGGACACTATACTGGTTCTACCTTTCCACCACAGTGAGGACACTATGCTGGTTCTAACTTTTCACCACAGTGAGGACACTATACTGGTTCTACCTTTCCACCACAGTGAGGACACTATACTGGTTCTAAATTTCCACCACAGTGAGGACACTATACTGGTTCTACCTTTCCACCACAGTGAGGACACTATGCTGGTTCTACCTTTCCACCACAGTGAGGAAACTATACTGGTTCTACCTTTCCACCACAGTGAGGACACTTTTCTGGTTCTACCTTTCCACCACAGTGAGGACACTATACTTGTTCTAACTTTCCACCACAGTAAGGACACTATTCTGGTTCTACCTTTCCACCACAGTGAGGACACTATACTGGTTCTACCTTTCCACCACAATGAGGACACTATGCTAGTTCTACCTTTCCACCACAATGAGGACACTATACTTGTTCTAACTTTCCACCACAGTAAGGACACTATGCTGGTTCTACCTTTCCACCACAGTGAAGACACTATACTGGTTCTACCTTTCCACCACAATGAGGACACTATGCTAGTTTTACCTTTCCACCACATTGAGGACACTATACTGGTTCTCACTTTCCACCACAGTGAGGACACTATACTTGTTCTAACTTTCCACCACAGTAAGGACACTATGCTGGTTCTACCTTTCCACCACAGTGAGGACACTATACTGGTTCTACCTTTCCACCACAATTAGGACACTATGCTAGTTCTACCTTTCCACCACAATGAGGACACTATACTGGGTCTCACTTTCCACCACAGTGAGAACACTATGCTGATTCCAACTTTCTACCACAGTAAGGACACTATGCTGGTTCTACCTTTCCACCACAGTGAGGACACTATACTGGTTCTACCTTTCCACCACAGTGAGGACACTATACTGGTTCTACCTTTCTACCACAGAGAGGACACTATACTGGTTCTACCTTTCCACCACAGTGAGGACACTATACTGGTTCTACCTTTCCACCACAGTGAGGACACTATGCTGGTTCTACCTTTCTACCACAGTGAGGACACTATACTGGTTCTACCTTTCCACCACAGCGAGGACACTATACTGGTTCTACCTTTCCACCAAAGTGAGGACACTATGCTGGTTCTAACTTTTCACCACAGTGAGGACACTATACTGGTTCTACCTTTCCACCACAGTGAGGACACTATACTGGTTCCAACTTTCCACCACAGTAAGGATACTATGCTGGTTCTAACTCTCCATCACAGTGAGGAAACTATACTGGTTTTACCTTTCCACCACAGTGAGGACACTATACCGGTTCTACCTTTCCACCACAGTGAGTACACTATACTGGTTCTAAATTTCCACCACAGTGAGGACACTATACTGGTTCTACCTTTCCACCACAGTGAGGACACTATACTGGTTCTACCTTTCCACCACAATGAGGACACTATGCTAGTTCTACCTTTCCACCACAATGAGGACACTATGCTGGTTCCAACTTTCCACCACAGTAAGGACACTATGCTGGTTCTAACTTTCCACCACAGTAAGGACACTATGCTGGTTCCCACTTTCCACCACAGTGAGGACACTATGCTGGTTCCAACTTTCCACCACAGTAAGGACACTATGCTGGTTCTACCTTTCCACCACAGTGAGGACACTATACCGGTTCTACCTTTCCACCACAGTGAGGACACTATACTGGTTCTACCTTTCTACCACAGTGAGGACACTATGCTGGTTCTAACTTTCCACCACAGTAAGGACACTATGCTGGTTCCAACTTTCCACCACAGTGAGGACACTATACTGGTTCTACCTTTCTACCACAGTGAGGACACTATGCTGGTTCTAACTTTCCACCACAGTAAGGACACTATGCTGGTTCCAACTTTCCACCACAGTGAGGACACTATGCTGGTTCCAACTTTCCACCACAGTAAGGACACTATACTGGTTCTAACTTTCCACCACAGTAAGGACACTATGCTGGTTCCCACTTTCCAACACAGTGAGGACACTATGCTGGTTCCAACTTTCCACCACAGTAAGGACACTATGCTGGTTCTACCTTTCCACCACAGTGAGGACACTATACTGGTTCTACCTTTCCACCACAGTGAGGACACTATGCTAGTTCTACCTTTCCACCACAGTGAGAAAACTAAGCTGGTTCCAACTTTCCACCACAGTAAGGACACTATGCTGGTTCTAACTTTCCACCACAGTGAGGACACTATACTGGTTCTACCTTTCCACCACAGTGAGGACACTATACAGGTTCTAACTTTCCACCACAGTAAGGACACTATTCTGGTTCCAACTTTCCACCAGAGTAAGGACACTATGCTGGTTCCAACTTTCCACCACAGTAAGGACACTATGCTGGTTCCCACTTTCCACCACAGAGAGGACACTATGCTGGTTCCAACTTTCCACCACAGTAAGGACACTATGCTGTTTCTACCTTCCACCACAGTGAGGACACTATACTGGTTCTACCTTTCCACCACAGTGAGGACACTATGCCAGTTCAACCTTTCCACCACAGTGAGGACACTATGCTGGTTCTAACTTTCCAACACAGTGAGGACACTATACTGGTTCTCACTTTCCACCACAGTGAGAACACTATGCTGGTTCCAACTTTCCACCACAGTAAGGACACTATACTGGTTCTAACTTTCCATCACAGTAAGGACACTATGCTGGTTCTAACTTTCCACCACAGTAAGGACACTATGCTGGTTCCCACTTTCCTCCACAGTGAGGACACTATGCTGGTTCCAACTTTCCACCACAGTAAGGACACTATGCTGGTTCTACCTTTCCACCACAGTAAGGACACTATGCTGGTTCCCACTTTCCACCACAGTGAGGACACTATGCTGGTTCTACCTTTCCACCACAGTGAGGACACTATACTGGTTCTACCTTTCCACCACAGTGAGGACACTATACAGGTTCTAACTTTCCACCACAGTAAGGACACTATTCTGGTTCCAACTTTCCACCACAGTGAGGACACTATACTGGTTCCAACTTTCCACCACAGTAAGGAAACTATACTGGTTCTACCTTTCCACGACAGTGAGGACACTATAAGGGTTCTACCTCTACACCACAGTGAGGACACTATACTGGTTCTAACTTTCCACCACAGTGAGGACACTATACTAGTTCTACCTTTCCACCACAGTGAGGACACTATACTGGTTCTAACTTTCCACCACAGTGAGGACACTATACTGGTTCTACCTGTCCACCACAGAGAGGACACTATGCTGGTTCAAACTTTCCACCACAGTGAGGACACTATACTGGTTCTAACTTTCCACCACAGTGAGGACACTATACTGGTTCTACCTTTCTACCACAGTGAGGACACTATACTGGTTCTACCTTTCCACCACAGTGAGGAAACTATGCTGGTTCCAACTTTCCACCACAGTGAGGACACTATACTGGTTCTCACTTTCCACCACAGTGAGAACACTATGCTGGTTCCAACTTTCCACCACAGTAAGGACACTATGCTGGTTCTAACTTTCCACCACAGTGAGGACACTATACTGGTTCTACCTTTCCACCACAGTGAGTTCACTATGCAGGTTCTAACTTTCCATCACAGTGAGGACACTATACTGGTTCTAACTTTCCACAACAGTGAGGACACTATACTGGTTCTAACTTTCCACCACAGTGAGGACACTATACTGGTTCTACCTTTCCACCACAGTGAGGACACTATACTGGTTCTACCTTTCCACCACAGTGAGGACACTATGCTGGTTCTAACGTTCCACCACAGTGAGGACACTATGCTGGTTCTACCTTTCCACCACAGTGAGGAAACTATGCTGGTTCTACCTTTCCACCACAGTGAGGACACTATGTTGGTTCTACCTTTCCACCACAGTGAGGACACTATGCTGCTTCTACCTTTCCACCACAGTGAGGACACTATGCTGGTTCTAACTTTTCACCACAGTGAGGACACTATACTGGTTCTACCTTTCCACCACAGTGAGGACACTATGCTGGTTCTAACTTTTCACCACAGTGAGGACACTATACTGGTTCTACCTTTCCACCACAGTGAGGACACTATACTGGTTCTAAATTTCCACCACAGTGAGGACACTATACTGGTTCTACCTTTCCACCACAGTGAGGACACTATGCTGGTTCTACCTTTCCACCACAGTGAGGAAACTATACTGGTTCTACCTTTCCACCACAGTGAGGACACTATTCTGGTTCTACCTTTCCACCACAGTGAGGACACTATACTTGTTCTAACTTTCCACCACAGTAAGGACACTATGCTGGTTCTACCTTTCCACCACAGTGAGGACACTATACTGGTTCTACCTTTCCACCACAATGAGGACACTATGCTAGTTCTACCTTTCCACCACAATGAGGACACTATACTGGTTCTAACTTTCCACCACAGTAAGGACACTATGCTGGTTCTACCTTTCCACCACAGTGAGGACACTATACTGGTTCTACCTTTCCACCACAATGAGGACACTATGCTAGTTCTACCTTTCCACCACAATGAGGACACTATACTGGTTCTCACTTTCCACCACAGTGAGGACACTATACTGGTTCTACCTTTCCACCACAATGAGGACACTATGCTAGTTCTACCTTTCCACCACAATGAGGACACTATACTGGTTCTAACTTTCCACCACAGTAAGGACACTATGCTGGTTCTACCTTTCCACCACAGTGAGGACACTATACTGGTTCTACCTTTCCACCACAATGAGGACACTATGCTGGTTCTACCTTTCCACCACAGTGAGGACACTATACTGGTTCTACCTTTCCACCACAGTGAGGACACTATGCTGGTTCTAACTTTTCACCACAGTGAGGACACTATACTGGTTCTACCTTTCCACCACAGTGAGGACACTACTGGTTCCAACTTTCTACCACAGTAAGGACACTATGCTGGTTCAAACTTTCCACCACAGTAAGGACACTATGCTGGTTCTAACTTTCCACCACAGTAAGGACACTATACTGGTTCCAACTTTCCACCACAGTAAGGAAACTATACTGGTTCTACCTTTCCACGACAGTGAGGACACTATAAGGGTTCTACCTCTACACCACAGTGAGGACACTATACTGGTTCTAACTTTCCACCACAGTGAGGACACTATACTAGTTCTACCTTTCAACCACAGTGAGGACACTATACTGGTTCTAACTTTCCACCACAGTGAGGACACTATACTGGTTCTACCTTTCCACCACAGAGAGGACACTATGCTGGTTCAAACTTTCCACCACAGTGAGGACACTATACTGGTTCTAACTTTCCACCACAGTGAGGACACTATACTGGTTCTACCTTTCTACCACAGTGAGGACACTATACTGGTTCTACCTTTCCACCACAGTGAGGAAACTATGCTGGTTCTACCTTTCCACCACAGAGAGGACACTATACTGGTTCAAACTTTCCACCACAGTGAGGACACTATACTGGTTCTAACTTTCCACCACAGTGAGGACACTATACTGGTTCTACCTTTCTACCACAGTGAGGACACTATACTGGTTCTACCTTTCCACCACAGTGAGGAAACTATGCTGGTTCCAACTTTCCACCACAGTGAGGACACTATACTGGTTCTCACTTTCCACCACAGTGAGAACACTATGCTGGTTCCAACTTTCCACCAGAGTAAGGACACTATGCTGGTTCTAACTTTCCACCACAGTGAGGACACTATACTGGTTCTACCTTTCCACCACAGTGAGTTCACTATGCAGGTTCTAACTTTCCATCACAGTGAGGACACTATACTGGTTCTAACTTTCCACCACAGTGAGGACACTATACTGGTTCTAACTTTCCACCACAGTGAGGACACTATACTGGTTCTACCTTTCCACCACAGTGAGGACACTATACTGGTTCTACCTTTCCACCACAGTGAGGACACGATGCTGGTTCTACCTTTCCACCACAGTGAGGAAACTATGCTGGTTCTACCTTTCCACCACAGTGAGGACACTATGCTGGTTCTACCTTTCCACCACAGTGAGGACACTATGCTGGTTCTACCTTTCCACCACAGTGAGGACACTATGCTGGTTCTAACTTTTCACCACAGTGAGGACACTATACTGGTTCTACCTTTCCACCACAGTGAGGACACTATACTGGTTCTACCTTCCCACCACAGTGAGGACACTATGCTGGTTCTACCTTTCCACCACAGTGAGGAAACTATACTGGTTCTACCTTTCCACCACAGTGAGGACACTATTCTGGTTCTACCTTTCCACCACAGTGAGGACACTATGCTGGTTCTAACTTTCCACCACAGTGAGGACACTATACTGGTTCCAACTTTCCACCACAGTGAGGACACTATGCTAGTTCTACCTTTCCACCACAGTGAAAACACTAAGCTGGTTCCAACTTTCCACCACAATAAGGACACTATGCGGGTTCTAACTTTCCACCACAGTGAGGACACTATACTGGTTCTACCTTTCCACCACAGTGAGGACACTATACAGGTTCTAACTTTCCACCACAGTAAGGACACTATTCTGGTTCCAACTTTCCACCACAGTAAGGACACTATGCTGGTTCCAACTTTCCACCACAGTGAGGACACTATACTGGTTCCAACTTTCCACCACAGTGAGGACACTATAAGGGTTCTACCTCTACACCACAGTGAGGACACTATACTGGTTCTAACTTTCCACCACAGTGAGGACACTATACTGTTTCTACCTTTCCACCACAGAGAGGACACTATGCTGGTTCCAACTTTCCACCACAGTGAGGACACTATACTGGTTCTAACTTTCCACCACAGTGAGGACACTATACTGGTTCTACCTTTCAACCACTGTAAGGACACTATGCTGGTTCCAACTTTCCACCACAGTGAGGACACTATACTGGTTCCAACTTTCCACCACAGTAAGGAAACTATACTGGTTCTACCTTTCCACGACAGTGAGGACACTATAAGGGTTCTACCTCTACACCACAGTGAGGACACTATACTGGTTCTAACTTTCCACCACAGTGAGGACACTATACTGGTTCTACCTTTCCACCACAGAGAGGACACTATGCTGGTTCAAACTTTCCACCACAGTGAGGACACTATACTGGTTCTAACTTTCCACCACAGTAAGGACACTATGCTGGTTCTAACTTTCCACCACAGTAAGGACACTATGCTGGTTCCCACTTTCCACCACAGTGAGGACACTATGCTGGTTCCAAGTTTCCACCACAGTAAGGACACTATGCTGGTTCTACCTTTCCACCACAGTGAGGACACTATACTGGTTCTACCTTTCCACCACAGTGAGGACACTATGCTAGTTCTACCGTTCCACCACAGTGAGAACACTAAGCTGGTTCCAACTTTCCACCACAGTAAGGACACTATGCTGGTTCTAACTTTCCACCACAGTGAGGACACTATACTGGTTCTACCTTTCCACCACAGAGAGGACACTATACTGGTTCAAACTTTCCACCACAGTAAGGACACTATGCTGGTTCTAACTTTCCACCACAGTGAGGACACTATACTGGTTCTAGCTTTCCACCACAGTGAGGACACTATACAGGTTCTAACTTTCCACCACAGTAAGGACACTATTCTGGTTCCAACTTTCCACCACAGTAAGGACACTATGCTGGTTCCAACTTTCCACCACAGTGAGGACACTATAAGGGTTCTACCTCTACACCACAGTGAGGACACTATACTGGTTCTAACTTTCCACCACAGTGAGGACACTATACTGGTTCTACCTTTCCACCACAGTGAGGACACTATACTGGTTCTAACTTTCCACCACAGTGAGGACACTATACTGGTTCTACCTTTCCACCACAGAGAGGACACTATACTGGTTCAAACTTTCCACCACAGTGAGGACACTATACTGGTTCTAACTTTCCACCACAGTGAGGACACTATACTGGTTCTACCTTTCTACCACAGTGAGGACACTATACTGGTTCTACCTTTCCACCACAGTGAGGAAACTATGGTGGTTCCAACTTTCCACCACAGTGAGGACACTATACTGGTTCTCACTTTCCACCACAGTGAGAACACTATGCTGGTTCCAACTTTCCACCAGAGTAAGGACACTATGCTGGTTCTAACTTTCCAACACAGTGAGGACACTATACTGGTTCTACCTTTCCACCACATTGAGTTCACTATGCAGGTTCTAACTTTCCATCACAGAGAGGACACTATGCTGGTTCAAACTTTCCACCACAGTTAGGACACTATACTGGTTCTAACTTTCCACCACAGTAAGGACACTATGCTGGTTCTAACTTTCCACCACAGTAAGGACACTATGCTGGTTCCCACTTTCCACCACAGTGAGGACACTATGCTGGTTCCAAGTTTCCACCACAGTAAGGACACTATGCTGGTTCTACCTTTCCACCACAGTGAGGACACTATACTGGTTCTACCTTTCCACCACAGTGAGGACACTATGCTAGTTCTACCGTTCCACCACAGTGAGAACATTAAGCTGGTTCCAACTTTCCACCACAGTAAGGACACCTTGCTGGTTCTAACTTTCCACCACAGTGAGGACACTATACTGGTTCTACCTTTCCACCACAGAGAGGACACTATACTGGTTCAAACTTTCCACCACAGTAAGGACACTATGCTGGTTCTAACTTTCCACCACAGTGAGGACACTATACTGGTTCTACCTTTCCACCACAGTGAGGACACTATACAGGTTCTAACTTTCCACCACAGTAAGGACACTATTCTGGTTCCAACTTTCCACCACAGTAAGGACACTATGCTGGTTCCAACTTTCCACCACAGTGAGGACACTATAAGGGTTCTACCTCTACACCACAGTGAGGACACTATACTGGTTCTAACTTTCCACCACAGTGAGGACACTATACTGGTTCTACCTTTCCACCACAGTGAGGACACTATACTGGTTCTAACTTTCCACCACAGTGAGGACACTATACTGGTTCTACCTTTCCACCACAGAGAGGACACTATACTGGTTCAAACTTTCCACCACAGTGAGGACACTATACTGGTTCTAACTTTCCACCACAGTGAGGACACTATACTGGTTCTACCTTTCTACCACAGTGAGGACACTATACTGGTTCTACCTTTCCACCACAGTGAGGAAACTATGGTGGTTCCAACTTTCCACCACAGTGAGGACACTATACTGGTTCTCACTTTCCACCACCGTGAGAACACTATGCTGGTTCCAACTTTCCACCAGAGTAAGGACACTATGCTGGTTCTAACTTTCCAACACAGTGAGGACACTATACTGGTTCTACCTTTCCACCACAGTGAGTTCACTATGCAGGTTCTAACTTTCCATCACAGTGAGGACACTATACTGGTTCTAACTTTCCACCACAGTGAGGACACTATACTGGTTCTAACTTTCCACCACAGTGAGGACACTATACTGGTTCTACCTTTCAACCACAGTGAGGACACTATACTGGTTCTACCTTTCCACCACAGTGAGGACACGATGCTGGTTCTAACGTTCCACCACAGTGAGGACACTATGCTGGTTCTACCTTTCCACCACAGTGAGGAAACTATGCTGGTTCTACCTTTCCACCACAGTGAGGACACTATGCTGGTTCTACCTTTCCACCACAGTGAGGACACTATGCTGGTTCTACCGTTCCACCACAGTGAGGACACTATGCTGGTTCTAACTTTTCACCACAGTGAGGACACTATACTGGTTCTACCTTTCCACCACAGTGAGGACACTATACTGGTTCTACCTTCCCACCACAGTGAGGACACTATGCTGGTTCTACCTTTCCACCACAGTGAGGAAACTATACTGGTTCTACCTTTCCACCACAGTGAGGACACTATTCTGGTTCTACCTTTCCACCACAGTGAGGACACTATGCTGGTTCCAACTTTCCACCACAGTGAGGACACTATGCTAGTTCTACCTTTCCACCACAGTGAAAACACTAAGCTGGTTCCAACTTTCCACCACAATAAGGACACTATGCGGGTTCTAACTTTCCACCACAGTGAGGACACTATACTGGTTCTACCTTTCCACCACAGTGAGGACACTATACAGGTTCTAACTTTCCACCACAGTAAGGACACTATTCTGGTTCCAACTTTCCACCACAGTAAGGACACTATGCTGGTTCCAACTTTCCACCACAGTGAGGACACTATACTGGTTCCAACTTTCCACCACAGTGAGGACACTATAAGGGTTCTACCTCTACACCACAGTGAGGACACTATACTGGTTCTAACTTTCCACCACAGTGAGGACACTATACTGGTTCTACCTTTCCACCACAGAGAGGACACTATGCTGGTTCCAACTTTCCACCACAGTGAGGACACTATACTGGTTCTAACTTTCCACCACAGTGAGGACACTATACTGGTTCTACCTTTCAACCACAGTAAGGACACTATGCTGGTTCCAACTTTCCACCACAGTGAGGACACTATACTGGTTCCAACTTTCCACCACAGTAAGGAAACTATACTGGTTCTACCTTTCCACGACAGTGAGGACACTATAAGGGTTCTACCTCTACACCACAGTGAGGACACTATACTGGTTCTAACTTTCCACCACAGTGAGGACACTATACTGGTTCTACCTTTCCACCACAGAGAGGACACTATGCTGGTTCAAACTTTCCACCACAGTGAGGACACTATACTGGTTCTAACTTTCCACCACAGTAAGGACACTATGCTGGTTCTAACTTTCCACCACAGTAAGGACACTATGCTGGTTCCCACTTTCCACCACAGTGAGGACACTATGCTGGTTCCAAGTTTCCACCACAGTAAGGACACTATGCTGGTTCTACCTTTCCACCACAGTGAGGACACTATACTGGTTCTACCTTTCCACCACAGTGAGGACACTATGCTAGTTCTACCGTTCCACCACAGTGAGAACACTAAGCTGGTTCCAACTTTCCACCACAGTAAGGACACTATGCTGGTTCTAACTTTCCACCACAGTGAGGACACTATACTGGTTCTACCTTTCCACCACAGAGAGGACACTATACTGGTTCAAACTTTCCACCACAGTAAGGACACTATGCTGGTTCTAACTTTCCACCACAGTGAGGACACTATACTGGTTCTACCTTTCCACCACAGTGAGGACACTATACAGGTTCTAACTTTCCACCACAGTAAGGACACTATTCTGGTTCCAACTTTCCACCACAGTAAGGACACTATGCTGGTTCCAACTTTCCACCACAGTGAGGACACTATAAGGGTTCTACCTCTACACCACAGTGAGGACACTATACTGGTTCTAACTTTCCACCACAGTGAGGACACTATACTGGTTCTACCTTTCCACCACAGTGAGGACACTATACTGGTTCTAACTTTCCACCACAGTGAGGACACTATACTGGTTCTACCTTTCCACCACAGAGAGGACACTATACTGGTTCAAACTTTCCACCACAGTGAGGACACTATACTGGTTCTAACTTTCCACCACAGTGAGGACACTATACTGGTTCTACCTTTCTACCACAGTGAGGACACTATACTGGTTCTACCTTTCCACCACAGTGAGGACACTATACAGGTTCTAACTTTCCACCACAGTGAGGACACTATTCTGGTTCCAACTTTCCACCACAGTAAGGACACTATGCTGGTTCCAACTTTCCACCACAGTGAGGACACTATAAGGGTTCTACCTCTACACCACAGTGAGGACACTATACTGGTTCTAACTTTCCACCACAGTGAGGACACTATACTGGTTCTACCTTTCCACCACAGTGAGGACACTATACTGGTTCTACCTTTCTACCACAGTGAGGACACTATACTGGTTCTACCTTTCCACCACAGTGAGGAAACTATGGTGGTTCCAACTTTCCACCACAGTGAGGACACTATACTGGTTCTCACTTTCCACCACAGTGAGAACACTATGCTGGTTCCAACTTTCCACCAGAGTAAGGACACTATGCTGGTTCTAACTTTCCAACACAGTGAGGACACTATACTGGTTCTACCTTTCCACCACATTGAGTTCACTATGCAGGTTCTAACTTTCCATCACAGAGAGGACACTATGCTGGTTCAAACTTTCCACCACAGTGAGGACACTATACTGGTTCTAACTTTCCACCACAGTAAGGACACTATGCTGGTTCTAACTTTCCACCACAGTAAGGACACTATGCTGGTTCCCACTTTCCACCACAGTGAGGACACTATGCTGGTTCCAAGTTTCCACCACAGTAAGGATACTATGCTGGTTCTACCTTTCCACCACAGTGAGGACACTATACTGGTTCTACCTTTCCACCACAGTGAGGACACTATGCTAGTTCTACCGTTCCACCACAGTGAGAACACTAAGCTGGTTCCAACTTTCCACCACAGTAAGGACACTATGCTGGTTCTAACTTTCCACCACAGTGAGGACACTATACTGGTTCTACCTTTCCACCACAGAGAGGACACTATACTGGTTCAAACTTTCCACCACAGTAAGGACACTATGCTGGTTCTAACTTTCCACCACAGTGAGGACACTATACTGGTTCTACCTTTCCACCACAGTGAGGACACTATACAGGTTCTAACTTTCCACCACAGTAAGGACACTATTCTGGTTCCAACTTTCCACCACAGTAAGGACACTATGCTGGTTCCAACTTTCCACCACAGTGAGGACACTATAAGGGTTCTACCTCTACACCACAGTGAGGACACTATACTGGTTCTAACTTTCCACCACAGTGAGGACACTATACTGGTTCTACCTTTCCACCACAGTGAGGACACTATACTGGTTCTAACTTTCCACCACAGTGAGGACACTATACTGGTTCTACCTTTCCACCACAGAGAGGACACTATACTGGTTCAAACTTTCCACCACAGTGAGGACACTATACTGGTTCTAACTTTCCACCACAGTGAGGACACTATACTGGTTCTACCTTTCTACCACAGTGAGGACACTATACTGGTTCTACCTTTCCACCACAGTGAGGAAACTATGGTGGTTCCAACTTTCCACCACAGTGAGGACACTATACTGGTTCTCACTTTCCACCACCGTGAGAACACTATGCTGGTTCCAACTTTCCACCAGAGTAAGGACACTATGCTGGTTCTAACTTTCCAACACAGTGAGGACACTATACTGGTTCTACCTTTCCACCACAGTGAGTTCACTATGCAGGTTCTAACTTTCCATCACAGTGAGGACACTATACTGGTTCTAACTTTCCACCACAGTGAGGACACTATACTGGTTCTAACTTTCCACCACAGTGAGGACACTATACTGGTTCTACCTTTCAACCACAGTGAGGACACTATACTGGTTCTACCTTTCCACCACAGTGAGGACACGATGCTGGTTCTAACGTTCCACCACAGTGAGGACACTATGCTGGTTCTACCTTTCCACCACAGTGAGGAAACTATGCTGGTTCTACCTTTCCACCACAGTGAGGACACTATGCTGGTTCTACCTTTCCACCACAGTGAGGACACTATGCTGGTTCTACCGTTCCACCACAGTGAGGACACTATGCTGGTTCTAACTTTTCACCACAGTGAGGACACTATACTGGTTCTACCTTTCCACCACAGTGAGGACACTATACTGGTTCTACCTTCCCACCACAGTGAGGACACTATGCTGGTTCTACCTTTCCACCACAGTGAGGAAACTATACTGGTTCTACCTTTCCACCACAGTGAGGACACTATTCTGGTTCTACCTTTCCACCACAGTGAGGACACTATGCTGGTTCTAACTTTCCACCACAGTGAGGACACTATACTGGTTCCAACTTTCCACCACAGTGAGGACACTATGCTAGTTCTACCTTTCCACCACAGTGAAAACACTAAGCTGGTTCCAACTTTCCACCACAATAAGGACACTATGCGGGTTCTAACTTTCCACCACAGTGAGGACACTATACTTTTTCTACCTTTCCACCACAGTGAGGACACTATACAGGTTCTAACTTTCCACCACAGTAAGGACACTATTCTGGTTCCAACTTTCCACCACAGTAAGGACACTATGCTGGTTCCAACTTTCCACCACAGTGAGGAAACTATACTGGTTCCAACTTTCCACCACAGTAAGGAAACTATACTGGTTCTACCTTTCCACCACAGTGAGGACACTATAAGGGTTCTACCTCTACACCACAGTGAGGACACTATACTGGTTCTAACTTTCCACCACAGTGAGGACACTATACTGGTTCTACCTTTCCACCACAGTGAGGACACTATGCTGGTTCCAACTTTCCACCACAGTGAGGACACTATACTGGTTCTAACTTTCCTCCACAGTGAGGACACTATACTGGTTCTACCTTTCAACCACAGTGAGGACACTATACTGGTTCTACCTCTACACCACAGTGAGGACACTATACTGGTTCTACCTTTCCACCACAGTGAGGACACTATACTGGTTCTACCTTTCCACCACAGTGAGGACACTATGCTGGTTCTAGCTTTCCACCACAGTGAGGACACTATACTGGTTCTACCTTTCCACCACAGTGAGGAAACTATACTGGTTCTACCTTTCCACCACAGTGAGGACACTATTCTGGTTCTACCTTTCCACCACAGTGAGGACACTATGCTGGTTCTAACTTTTCACCACAGTGAGGACACTATACTGGTTCTACCTTTCCACCACAGTGAGGACACTATACTGGTTCCAACTTTCCACCACAGTGAGGACACTATGCTAGTTCTACCTTTCCACCACAGTGAAAACACTAAGCTGGTTCTACCTTTCCACCACAGTGAGGACACTATACTGGTTCTACCTTTCCACCACAGTGAGGACACTATGCTGGTTCTACCTTTCCACCACAGTGAGGACACTATACTGGTTCTAACTTTCCACCGCAGTAAGGACACTATGCTGGTTCTAACTTTCCACCACAGTGAGGAAACTATGCTGGTTCCAACTTTCCACCACAGTAAGGACACTATGCTGGTTCCAACTTTCCACCACAGTGAGGACACTATGCTGGTTCTAACTTTCCACCACAGTAAGGACACTATGCTGGTTCTAACTTTCCACCACAGTAAGGACACTATGCTGGTTCCCACTTTCCACCACAGTGAGGACACTATGCTGGTTCCAACTTTCCACCACAGTAAGGACACCTTGCTGGTTCTACCTTTCCACCACAGTGAGGACACTATACTGGTTCTACCTTTCCACCACAGTGAGGACACTATACTGGTTCTACCTTTCCACCACCGAGAGGACACTATACTGGTTCAAACTTTCCACCACAGTGAGGACACTATACTGGTTCTAACTTTCCACCACAGTGAGGACACTATACTGGTTCTACCTTTCTACCACAGTGAGGACACTATACTGGTTCTACCTTTCCACCACCGTGAGGAAACTATGCTGGTTCCAACTTTCCACCACAGTGAGGACACTATACTGGTTCTAACGTTCCACCACAGTGAGGACACTATGCTTGTTCTACCTTTCCACCACAGTGAGGAAACTATGCTGGTTCTACCTTTCCACCACAGAGAGGACACTATACTGGTTCAAACTTTCCACCACAGTGAGGACACTATACTGGTTCTAACTTTCCACCACAGTGAGGACACTATACTGGTTCTACCTTTCTACCACAGTGAGGACTCTATACTGGTTCTACCTTTCCACCACAGTGAGGAAACTATGCTGGTTCCAACTTTCCACCACAGTGAGGACACTATACTGGTTCTCACTTTCCACCACAGTGAGAACACTATGCTGGTTCCAACTTTCCACCAGAGTAAGGACACTATGCTGGTTCTAACTTTCCACCACAGTGAGGACACTATACTGGTTCTACCTTTCCACCACAGTGAGTTCACTATGCAGGTTCTAACTTTCCATCACAGTGAGGACACTATACTGGTTCTAACTTTCCACCACAGTGAGGACACTATACTGGTTCTAACTTTCCACCACAGTGAGGACACTATACTGGTTCTACCTTTCCACCACAGTGAGGACACTATACTGGTTCTACCTTTCCACCACAGTGAGGACACAATGCTGGTTCTACCTTTCCACCACAGTGAGGAAACTATGCTGGTTCTACCTTTCCACCACAGTGAGGACACTATGCTGGTTCTACCTTTCCACCACAGTGAGGACACTATGCTGGTTCTAACTTTTCACCACAGTGAGGACACTATACTGGTTCTACCTTTCCACCACAGTGAGGACACCATACTGGTTCTACCTTCCCACCACAGTGAGGACACTATGCTGGTTCTACCTTTCCACCACAGTGAGGAAACTATACTGGTTCTACCTTTCCACCACAGTGAGGACACTATTCTGGTTCTACCTTTCCACCACAGTGAGGACACTATGCTGGTTCTAACTTTCCACCACAGTGAGGACACTATACTGGTTCCAACTTTCCACCACAGTGAGGACACTATGCTAGTTCTACCTTTCCACCACAGTGAAAACACTAAGCTGGTTCCAACTTTCCACCACAATAAGGACACTATGCGGGTTCTAACTTTCCACCACAGTGAGGACACTATACTGGTTCTACCTTTCCACCACAGTGAGGACACTATACAGGTTCTAACTTTCCACCACAGTAAGGACACTATTCTGGTTCCAACTTTCCACCACAGTAAGGACACTATGCTGGTTCCAACTTTCCACCACAGTGAGGACACTATACTGGTTCCAACTTTCCACCACAGTAAGGAAACTATACTGGTTCTACCTTTCCACCACAGTGAGGACACTATAAGGGTTCTACCTCTACACCACAGTGAGGACACTATACTGGTTCTAACTTTCTACCACAGTGAGGACACTATACTGGTTCTACCTTTCCACCACAGAGAGGACACTATGCTGGTTCCAACTTTCCACCACAGTGAGGACACTATACTGGTTCTAACTTTCCACCACAGTGAGGACACTATACTGGTTCTACCTTTCAACCACAGTAAGGACACTATGCTGGTTCCAACTTTCCACCACAGTGAGGACACTATACTGGTTCCAACTTTCCACCACAGTAAGGAAACTATACTGGTTCTACCTTTCCACGACAGTGAGGACACTATAAGGGTTCTACCTCTACACCACAGTGAGGACACTATACTGGTTCTAACTTTCCACCACAGTGAGGACACTATACTGGTTCTACCTTTCCACCACAGAGAGGACACTATGCTGGTTCAAACTTTCCACCACAGTGAGGACACTATACTGGTTCTAACTTTCCACCACAGTAAGGACACTATGCTGGTTCTAACTTTCCACCACAGTAAGGACACTATGCTGGTTCCCACTTTCCACCACAGTGAGGACACTATGCTGGTTCCAAGTTTCCACCACAGTAAGGACACTATGCTGGTTCTACCTTTCCACCACAGTGAGGACACTATACTGGTTCTACCTTTCCACCACAGTGAGGACACTATGCTAGTTCTACCGTTCCACCACAGTGAGAACACTAAGCTGGTTCCAACTTTCCACCACAGTAAGGACACTATGCTGGTTCTAACTTTCCACCACAGTGAGGACACTATACTGGTTCTACCTTTCCACCACAGAGAGGACACTATACTGGTTCAAACTTTCCACCACAGTAAGGACACTATGCTGGTTCTAACTTTCCACCACAGTGAGGACACTATACTGGTTCTACCTTTCCACCACAGTGAGGACACTATACAGGTTCTAACTTTCCACCACAGTAAGGACACTATTCTGGTTCCAACTTTCCACCACAGTAAGGACACTATGCTGGTTCCAACTTTCCACCACAGTGAGGACACTATAAGGGTTCTACCTCTACACCACAGTGAGGACACTATACTGGTTCTAACTTTCCACCACAGTGAGGACACTATACTGGTTCTACCTTTCCACCACAGTGAGGACACTATACTGGTTCTAACTTTCCACCACAGTGAGGACACTATACTGGTTCTACCTTTCCACCACAGAGAGGACACTATACTGGTTCAAACTTTCCACCACAGTGAGGACACTATACTGGTTCTAACTTTCCACCACAGTGAGGACACTATACTGGTTCTACCTTTCTACCACAGTGAGGACACTATACTGGTTCTACCTTTCCACCACAGTGAGGAAACTATGGTGGTTCCAACTTTCCACCACAGTGAGGACACTATACTGGTTCTCACTTTCCACCACAGTGAGAACACTATGCTGGTTCCAACTTTCCACCAGAGTAAGGACACTATGCTGGTTCTAACTTTCCAACACAGTGAGGACACTATACTGGTTCTACCTTTCCACCACAGTGAGTTCACTATGCAGGTTCTAACTTTCCATCACAGAGAGGACACTATGCTGGTTCAAACTTTCCACCACAGTGAGGACACTATACTGGTTCTAACTTTCCACCACAGTAAGGACACTATGCTGGTTCTAACTTTCCACCACAGTAAGGACACTATGCTGGTTCCCACTTTCCACCACAGTGAGGACACTATGCTGGTTCCAAGTTTCCACCACAGTAAGGACACTATGCTGGTTCTACCTTTCCACCACAGTGAGGACACTATACTGGTTCTACCTTTCCACCACAGTGAGGACACTATGCTAGTTCTACCGTTCCACCACAGTGAGAACACTAAGCTGGTTCCAACTTTCCACCACAGTAAGGACACTATGCTGGTTCTAACTTTCCACCACAGTGAGGACACTATACTGGTTCTAGCTTTCCACCACAGAGAGGACACTATACTGGTTCAAACTTTCCACCACAGTAAGGACACTATGCTGGTTCTAACTTTCCACCACAGTGAGGACACTATACTGGTTCTACCTTTCCACCACAGTGAGGACACTATACAGGTTCTAACTTTCCACCACAGTAAGGACACTATTCTGGTTCCAACTTTCCACCACAGTAAGGACACTATGCTGGTTCCAACTTTCCACCACAGTGAGGACACTATAAGGGTTCTACCTCTACACCACAGTGAGGACACTATACTGGTTCTAACTTTCCACCACAGTGAGGACACTATACTGGTTCTACCTTTCCACCACAGTGAGGACACTATACTGGTTCTAACTTTCCACCACAGTGAGGACACTATACTGGTTCTACCTTTCCACCACAGAGAGGACACTATACTGGTTCAAACTTTCCACCACAGTGAGGACACTATACTGGTTCTAACTTTCCACCACAGTGAGGACACTATACTGGTTCTACCTTTCTACCACAGTGAGGACACTATACTGGTTCTACCTTTCCACCACAGTGAGGAAACTATGGTGGTTCCAACTTTCCACCACAGTAAGGACACTATTCTGGTTCCAACTTTCCACCACAGTAAGGACACTATGCTGGTTCCAACTTTCCACCACAGTGAGGACACTATAAGGGTTCTACCTCTACACCACAGTGAGGACACTATACTGGTTCTAACTTTCCACCACAGTGAGGACACTATACTGGTTCTACCTTTCCACCACAGTGAGGACACTATACTGGTTCTAACTTTCCACCACAGTGAGGACACTATACTGGTTCTACCTTTCCACCACAGAGAGGACACTATACTGGTTCAAACTTTCCACCACAGTGAGGACACTATACTGGTTCTAACTTTCCACCACAGTGAGGACACTATACTGGTTCTACCTTTCTACCACAGTGAGGACACTATACTGGTTCTACCTTTCCACCACAGTGAGGAAACTATGGTGGTTCCAACTTTCCACCACAGTGAGGACACTATACTGGTTCTCACTTTCCACCACAGTGAGAACACTATGCTGGTTCCAACTTTCCACCAGAGTAAGGACACTATGCTGGTTCTAACTTTCCAACACAGTGAGGACACTATACTGGTTCTACCTTTCCACCACAGTGAGTTCACTATGCAGGTTCTAACTTTCCATCACAGAGAGGACACTATGCTGGTTCAAACTTTCCACCACAGTGAGGACACTATACTGGTTCTAACTTTCCACCACAGTAAGGACACTATGCTGGTTCTAACTTTCCACCACAGTAAGGACACTATGCTGGTTCCCACTTTCCACCACAGTGAGGACACTATGCTGGTTCCAAGTTTCCACCACAGTAAGGACACTATGCTGGTTCTACCTTTCCACCACAGTGAGGACACTATACTGGTTCTACCTTTCCACCACAGTGAGGACACTATGCTAGTTCTACCGTTCCACCACAGTGAGAACACTAAGCTGGTTCTAACTTTCCACCACAGTGAGGACACTATACTGGTTCTAGCTTTCCACCACAGAGAGGACACTATACTGGTTCAAACTTTCCACCACAGTAAGGACACTATGCTGGTTCTAACTTTCCACCACAGTGAGGACACTATACTGGTTCTACCTTTCCACCACAGTGAGGACACTATACAGGTTCTAACTTTCCACCAC
>JARPUW010000066.1:0-49502 GCA_030533445.1 Cyprinodon diabolis | reverse complement strand
GTTAAAAAAATATATGTGCATTCCACAATTTAAAAAGGACATATGCATCAAGGTTTACTTTCATAAAATATGTTTAAAACCCTGTAAGCAGAAAGACTGAATCAGTAAAGACAGAGAGAGCGCTCACCAGTGAATAAGCACCTGCTCTGAAGTCAACACCTACTGTACAAACTATCTTAAATCGTAGCTTGTCGGGAGAGAATTGAGGAGTGTTCTTGAAGATGCTACTTACTTTTTGCAAAGTAAGGACATTTTCCTGTTCTTATCTTTTTACATGCTGCTGTTAGGTAAGATTCTACTATTAGGATTAATTAGATTTAGATTAGGTTTAGATTTTGTTCAGGGTTAGAGCATAGAGATTAATAAAACTGAATGAAAGTCAATGACATGTAAAGATAGAAATTTACTTGTGATAAACTGGTCTGCAACAAAGAAAAACCCATCCTGTTTATGCTCATTTCTAAAATTCCAAAGGTCGTCCTACTTTAAATTCAATTCCAGGAAAACAGATTTTGAGCTGGAAAAGTCCTCCCAGCTTCTCTTGACTAACAATGCACTTGGGTAAAGTTAGTGCTGCTGTTCCATAGAAGGGGAACTCCATTCATTGGTTAGCAAGATAATAAGATTTGGCTCAGGCCAATAGCGTTGAAAGATAGTTTTCCTGAAAGTCTGCTGCATAAATAGGGTAAAGTATTAATGCCCCAGCTGATCATAAAACATTTGTACTTGAAGATTCATAATCTTCTCATTCAAAGCAAAGGTGGAGTTGCTTTTAAAATTTTGATAAAACCTCCAAGGAGAAAAATAACGCTTTTGATGGCATAATCACATTATGTAATTTGCAGTTCCTTCCTGAAAATACATAACTGGGTGGTAGATGTCTGGCTCAGTTTCTTTCTGAATATAAGCCTTTCAACACAGTTGTGTGATAAAATATGTATTGAATGTGACCTGAAATAAATGGAGCAAGACCTGCAAGGCAGTTCAGCTCAGACTGAAAGAGACAATGGGAAGGAAATCCCCAAATGACAATTGACTGTTAAATGCTTTATAAACTATTCCATCTTTTCCAAGTATCTTGTCTTTTCTTCAATTGGTTAGCCCCAGTGCCTTACATGTAAGAATTTTGATAAAGTTTGATGAATTTTTACCTGTCTCTGTCCTGGTCCATGCCGTCTCCTGGTGCGGGATACATTCTGTCCTATGATCTATCATACCTATGACCTATCATAAAGAATGCACAGTGGATCATTGGTTCCCCATCCCCCACAAATAATTCAGGGCCCCCCACAAACACTGCAAATCAGGGAGCCCGCTCTTCCTCCAGACCCCAGACTCCGGGCGACAACTGGAGAACCGGGGTGTGATTGAGATCCAGATCCGCCCTACGCCTGTTCAAATTTTGTGTTGTTGCATGTTGTTCTCAGGTGTAATTAAAACTGGGAGTACAAAAGAGGGTGTCCAGCACAGTCCACCCCCCCTCCGGGGGGTTTGGGGGGTTTAACTCTATAATATGTAAGTTGGAATTTGTAAACCACCATTAATATGCTTAAATTTGTTTGTCAATTCAGAATTTAGGGCTGGGAGAGACTTTGTTCTGTTAGCACTGATTTTAAACAGGGGTTTGTGATTGCTCCCAGAGGAATGTTATATCTGGACCCTATGTAGTTCTTTAACTTATACTGCCAGATATCTTTTTCTATCACACTACAAAGGTGTAATGTTGTCCAGGTTTCTATAATTACACCCTTCCCTTCCAAGCACAGCAGAGAAGTTATGCTGCTCCGCCATGCAGCACAGCCAAATTGATGCTATTTAGGTGATAACAAGGGCTTTATGTAGTTTACAAACACAACCACATAAACTAATTAATTGTTACAATTAAATAGACGGGACTTGATTGATTCATGTTTCTGCTCTGAGATGACTTCTCTTGAAAATACCAGTGGTACTCCGCTAAACAACCGCGCCCTGTGGAAGAAAGTGACAAAAAAAAAAAATTATTAAAAGAATTGGATGTTATCAATTAATTAATTGACAATTAAAAAATGACTTTTTGTTTGCATTCCTAATTCCATTTCATTAAGTAAAAATCTCTTAGTACCACCTTAAGCTGCAATAACATTTCCATGGAATTCTTTGTTGATTACTCTTCTTGTTCCACATTTGATTAAGCAGACAAACATAATGTAAGGTTTGTATTTATAGGATCCTTTTTCTTTTTTTAGAAGCAGAACGAGATGCTCACTCTTTTGATATTTAGTTTTCTTTAATCTTGACAAAACAGTTTACTGAGATCAAATTTGAATATAGTTAGGTGAACTGTAAAGAAAATACTTTATCAGTTTAAAGCAGGGAGAAAGCGGGTTAAATACAAACACATGCCATTTTTTAAGTTTATTTACATAAAAACAAATTTAAATCAATGTATCCTGTTATCTACATCTTTTTGTTTCAGTGTTTATCATATAAAGTCTCACCGAAATAGATATGAAACTGTGATTATGGCAACAAATACAAATGAAGGAAAAGTTCAAGAAATATGAAAACAAATGGCTTCAATTTAAATCAGTGGATCTAAAACAAAAGATATTTTAGTTTATGAGTTTTATAGGTGAAAGTTAAGAACTCTTGTAGACTCTTGCATTGCATTTAGCTTACTATCTACGTTTTACCACTGGCTCCCATTGAGACATTGATAAGAGATTGAAGGTGATTACTCAAACAGTTTGAGTGTAAGCATGTCTGTATGAGTGGGCAGTGTGTGTCACTGTCTATAGGTGTGCCCAAAGTCTGTATTCTTTCAAAAAAGAAAAAAACACTCTCTCTCTCTGCTTTACCCCCCAGTCACTCAGTCTATTTTGATCACACTCCAGCCAAGTGACTTCAACATGTGTCTGTGTGTGAATTTGCCCCCATGACGTCATCTGTTTGTTTGCCTACTGTGGTTGTGTCTGGGGCAAAAGCTTGGTAGATAAGGAGGGTGGGAGTCTCTCAATATGTGTGTGTGTGTGTTTTTGAGCACTGTGAGCAGAAGGGAAATACCACAGCATGAAAAAGGGCATTAAAACATTCTGTCTGTAAATCACTACAGCTGGCACTGGGAGAGAGGGGTTATGGGTGATATTACAAACACTTTATTGTGGAGGAAATGAGGATTGAGACTGTAATTCTGCTTCTCTGTGTCTGCTTCTCTCTTACCCCAGAGCAAAGTGCATAATATGCTAACACCCTCTGAAATAATGGTGTAAATAGCCACAAACACACTAATGTACAGTATAAGCAATATCACTGTGCTGGTGAAGCTGCAGTTTGCTTCCAATAACTTCTGAAATTATTAATTAATATTCAACAATCTGTGCAGAATCCTTAGCATTATTGATTCAGATTCCCACTAAAATCCCTTGTTGAAATAAAGAATATTGTTGCACCCATCCAACCACCCCATAGAGTAAGAATCCTGTCTGCCCGGTGACAAGGTCAGATTGAATTTATTTTAGGCTCCTTTTACCGAAAACCTGTGGGATTTCCTTTAAAGCATGTTGTTTTGTTATAAGTGTTTTGGTCCCTTACGTATAGCGACTCCAGGTTTCTTCTTCTAAAAGGTTTAACCTCAGGTGGTCACAGTGAGTATTGGTCATGTTGAGTATCTCAAAAAGGGGAAAGAGTTTTTTGGGTTTTTCTTGGTTTTAGCTGCAGCTTTGAAAACTACGTTGAAATTTTACATGTCCGACTTCACAACTGAAAAAGCAGCTATAATAGATTTTAATTTAATAACTTACAATGCATAACGTTATATGAAGGACTTAGACAAGATCCAATAATGCACAAATATTTATGCATCTCATGAGTGGAAGTAAAGCACTGTAAGAAGTATTCATGCACTTATTAATTTCACTTCTGAGCCTTTTTGCTTTTTTGACACCTAGATGTTTTTGGTATAGTACAAGTTCTAATACTAAAATATAGGTACTCGGTAATGTAAAAAGTTTTCAAATAAAGATTTGATTTATGAAGGGGAAATATGCATCCACAACGAACTTGACTTATGTAGAATTACATACATTTTTCTCCATTCAGAGGATCAAAACTACAACTAACCATTTGTAATAACTGGTAATAAACATTTAAAACCTATTTGGAAGAATTTGACAGTATTCTAGAATTATGAGTTTTTGAGAATGAACCCTAAGTTAAACACACCAGATAATCTAAAATGGATTTTTAGTAGAACACTTATATAGATGTGGACGTACTGTTCTTCAGATAGTAGCGCTGCTTATTAACCTTCTAGGACTTCAGCTTAAGGTCACAAACGTATTCCCATAGAGTAACCAATCAGGCTTTTTTTTTTTTTGAAAGAGAGCAGAATATATGAATCTATCAGTTATTGTATGTCCTCCAGGTTTTAAAGGAGACCCCTGAACATTACAATCCAACCATGTCTAAAATGCTGTATTATTTTATGCCAGATGTAGTGTGAGATATTTTATGAGTGTTGTGAATTTGCAGAATATTTCCAGAGAGGTTTAATCAAAATGTTTTAGCAAATGTAAGAATCCTTTGTGTTCATTTGGGTCAAAATCTAGGGGAGTGTTGGCTTAGTGGTTAGAGCAGTGCGCTTGTGCTCTGACAAGTTTAGCAAGTAGCCGGTTCAATCCCATACAGCCTGCACACTGGGTCTCTGAGCAAGACCCTTAACCCCACACTGCTCCCCAAAGGGATGGGTTTAAATGTAGAGAGTTAATTTCTCTGCTGTGAAATCAAGAAAGTTCTATTTCTATCTTCAAATAGAGGCCCTTTTGCTCATAAAGACAAATCATAAATCAAATTAGGTGTAGGTACCAGATCTGTCTGTCTGATCAGATTTGCTCAGGGTCAGGGTCCTGCCCTTTCTCATGATGTCAACATATGGCAACTCCACTCGGACAAACTCTATTGCACCTGTTCTAAGGATCAAATCTCTTTTGGAGTCTCAACATATTATTACTCATATTTCCTAGTATTTTACATTTCAATGGCGACCTAAAGTAGCCAAAAGTAGAAAACAATCATTGTCAGTCTTGAAGGAAAGTGCTGTCTTCTGAGACTGAGCTCTGCCAATGGAACAAGGTGACAAAAAAGGTTTCAGTTTATTTTTATTCTTTTATTAAGATCTGAGGGTAGTGGAGGAAAAATGGGATATCTTAAAAAATGACTTTCATAGAGATTTTAGACAAATAAAACAATTATTCTACTTTTAGAAAACGAACGGTTGTTGTTGACACAAAGCTAAAAGTATTGTAACTTAATATGGGCACAGCTAGCCACAGTGCTACCCAGCTCTCCACCTCCATCATGGTTTCCCCCTCTTTAACATGGTCTCCCCCTCTATATCATTGTCTAACAGTTACTTTGTTCACCATAATCAGATTTTTCCAGCTTTGTTATCAAGCAGGTAAAACTTATTATTCATTAGACACGCTAACCCTACAGATGCTGCTGACTCTGCACACTGACTGCGTGATGTTATCGTTGTCTTGGCGACCACATCGTGTGGCAACATTCAGCAAATCATGTAGCGCAACATCACTGGCATGTGCAGGGCCCGATCAGATCTGGTACCTACACTGGCCTGATATGCTTTAGATGTTGTCCTGGGTTCTTCCCCAACCTCCTGGATGAATTGTTGATTGGCTTTTGGAACAATTATGGTAAAGCATTTATAAGAAGATTCACCACTGTTTCATGTTTCCTCCCATTGTAAATATTGCCTCTTTCTCTAGTTTGCTAAAGCCTCTATACCTTAGAAATGGTTTTGTAACCCAGAAAGCATTATTCTTTTTTCACCCTTCTGTTTATTAGGTTATTCAGATAAAAGCACTGTTTTTCTTTTTGAGATCTTATAACCTTAATCTTTAATTTCTTTAAAACTTTATCTACCTATATACCTTTTGTTGTTTTATTCTGACTGCATTGATATATGTCACAACCTAAGATCAGGGGCGGATTTAGGAAATTTGGGGCCCTAGGCAAAGACAGGTATAGGACCCTATGAATTGAGAAGACAACACTTAAAACAGACCTATTATACAGAGAGAGAACTTTTAATAGAATAGACATACATTTCCCTTTCTTCTTATCCCTTTTCTTGCTGTTTTCCCCTCTATTTTTTTTTTGTCCATTTTTCTTTTCATATTTGCAATGTGCTCAGCTGACTCTTAATGCTGCCTGAAAAGGAATCAAAGATTTTCGAATCACTAAGCCCATTCTAACTTAGGAACATTGCTCCTTCCTGTGTTTCCAAAAAGGACACATCAAAAGCAAATAACCTGGTCCTTCTTTTCACTGTAGACAAGCCATGGTCTGCTTATCCGTTCTCCATTTTTTTACTTAAATAAAATAATAGCTGCATGAATCCTGACAGCAGACAAGATAGAGGAGAACAGGAGGCAGAGTTATGAATCTACTTGCTCTGGAGAGCAGAGTTCAGTGCTTTTATATGTTGTTGCCAAAGTCTCCAGTAGCAGAAAAAAGTCAGTAGATTTTCAGCTAAGCACTTTTTTTGTAATAAAAGCTCTAGAGGGGTCTGAAAAGTTGTTAAACATAGTGACAAAAGTGCTAATTTGGCAACACTGCTCTTCGCACCGTTTGTTTTTCAAATGGTTTTGTTGCTGTCTGTTTGGACCTTTCTGAACATATACAGCCAATGGCCTGATCCAATGTGGTGGACACTAAAGGGGGGGCTGAGACTCACTAAATATTATAAGCGTTCTGATGGCTTTTTAAGGAAAGGATTTTTATCAAAAACATAATTAATGTGCACAAATCACTAATAACTGTATTAACCTTACATGTAAAAGGACTTTTATGGGGGCCCTAGGCAACTGCCTAGTTTTGCCTAATGGTAAATCCGACCCTGCCTAAGATACATTAGTACTCAGTGGCGCAAAAACCGGGTATGCAGCGCATGCAACGCATAGGGGCGCTGCACTCGAGGGGGCGTCAAAAACCCCTCTAATAAAACGATCAATAACAGAGAGACAGCATTGATTATGCGCCCCTCTGATGCGCCACCACTGATTATGCGCCCCCTTCACCTCCCCTCCTGTCGCTCTCCCTTCCCACACAGGTGGCTTGCGCATGCGCCCCTAAGAGGCCAGTGCCCAGCTATGGTCCAACGCTTAGCTGCAATTTATTCACTCATATGTACATTTCTTATTATTGATTTTTTTAATTAAAGATGAGTTGTACAAGTTTATGTGTGTATATCAGACACATTAATCCAGTGCCACTATAGCCCTTAGACTCGGTGACCCATGTTACCAACCTTTTTGGCAGGGGGACACTTGAGTTTAAATGTTTTATTCAGTATCACTACAGTGGTGATCTGATAAGTCAGATCAGATGCAGTGTCCAGTCAGTAACTGTTATCTAACAAGAAGATCATTCAAATTTAAAGATTAATTTTTATTGTAGTTTGACTGCTTTATTTTTTAACCTGCTTAACATAACATTAATTTAATTGAGCTGTGAGGATGGAGAGAAAGAAGAGAAGATGACAGAGGAAGAATCAGGACAGACAGGGGAAAGCAACAGGTTGATCTAATATTAGGTGGAAGTGAGGGAACAGCTACTTAATCCCAATCGATAATGTTTAAACATTATTTTTAAAAACTGTATTAAGATCTGTAATTTTTACAACTAATTTATAATGCTTTTTGACCATATGACTTAGTGAAGAACGCCACAGACAAGGGGTGAAGGAGACAGATATGAGGTCGGTGATAGAAGAGACAAGTGAGGACATCAGGTAGGAATAAATACATTATGGAGGCAGCAAAAACATATATACCATAATGGTTTGAATTTCTGATGACCATCTCTCATTGTTTGTTTTTTGGGAAAATTGGGAGAATGTGGAACAGAAAGGTGCAGATGAGGGAGAGGAGCAGGGAGGACCAGATGATGAAGAAGAGGGAGAGGAGCATAGAGGTTCAGATGATGAGGAGGGAGAGGAGCAGAGAGCTGCAGGGGAGAGTGCTGAGACAAGGCTTTATTCAGAAGATCCATCTGAATGGCCTTTACCACACAAAATGGGGGACATATTTAGGCAGTACATGGTTGAAAATGACCCACCAAAAGTTTCTGATGGCCCATATCCAGCAGAGAAGAGTAAGAAGTGTTTTTCCAAAGGATACTGTTTTCGTTTACTGTCTAATGGAGAGAAAGTTGAAAAAATATGTAGTTGCGCCCCTGTTAGTACTGCACCCTTATCTTAAGCATATCTTATCCACAAACCCTTCACTATTGAAGACCTGTTTACTCACAGGTTTCATGGTATGGAATGATTTAAGTATTTATTCAGTCTGTGAACTAAGTAAAGCATGACAGTTTAGGTTTAAGCAGCTTCGACTCTTAAATGTGGTAATTTTGAAAGTAAACTGTGGGTTACGGCCTGACGCTTGTGTATATTCTACCATGGATAAATAGCTCCCTCGTGTGCCAGCTGGAGGAAAATACATCTGGATGGAAGGGTCCGTTGGACATACCAACTATCGACACCAGGGGGCGTAAAGAGTTTGTTATTGTTACCCTCAGTTGCACGCTATTCTGAACGTCCCCGGAACTAGTTCAAAGTGAACAACATCACCGAGTATGATGGTGCACAGTTGCCGCTGAATATATAAAGAAACTATATAAAAAAGGGTCGCTGCTGTCTCCATTTCCGGTACACTATAGCCTATTATTTGCTTTAAACTTCTAATGTAACATTTAATGTTTGCTGATCTTTAGAATACAAAAATATGCACTATAAAGCATTTTTGCTCTTAATAAAAATACATCAGAACTGAAGCTACAATGAATAATATATGCTGAAAGAGAAATCGTTAAGACCAAAAATAAACAGTGCACAGTATTTAACTAACTGTATAATTCAGTGCAATATTGTGATTTTCAGCAAGAAAAACTGCAAAATATCTGCTCGTTGTCTTTCTGTCTTCTACAAGTAAATCACAGCTAAACTTCACATACATTTTTTATTGTCATGCAAGAAATTATCAAATGTCCCCCTTTTGATTTGCAACTAAAGCATATTTACCTAATTCTTCGAGCCCACTGCCTATATTTTAATTTCTAAATGCATTCTCTTTTTTTCATTTGCCAATGATTGGGATCTAATTCTCTTAATCAAAAGTAGGCAAATGTTTTACATGTTGTAGACTCACAGCTGATTCGGCTGTTGAAGCTCTAATACTGTATCATGTTGTGCCAATCAGTCCAATTACCGATTAACATTTTTGTTTGTTTTACTCTTTATTTAGGGGCTCAGTGTAAGTTTGTGAGTATTACCTAATTCTCACTTCCTTTTTCACTTCACTTTTTCACTTATTTCTCAATTATTTCATATGTAAAATGTGTTTGTAAAGGGTCTGCATACAGTCCCAGTATTGAGATAGAGTTCGTTTTAAATGTTAAAATAAATAATAAAATCATCGGCCTTATTTTGAAAATCTTTTCCGGAAGTGCGTGTTTCCGCCCGCCAGCTTGCCAGCTGACGCCAGTCTTCGAGGTGAAGTGAAGCAGTCACATCGAGCTACAGCGCTGGTGCAGCTACTGTTGTCAGCTGTCATGCTGTTCAAATTTATTACTTAAACTTAATGCAATTCTACACTGTTTATGTTTCGCTTTAATGGTTACGTAGCAAAGATAATATTGGCATCATGATGCTTTAGAGGAAGTTTTACGAGTAAGGTTAGGCTTTAAACAAGAGGATTACCTTTCCTTGCCAACTGCAGACTGACTTGTTCGGACTGATAGCGGCTTGTTTTGTTTATCTCCGGACAACATACGAGGTAAGCTATGAAGCCTTCATGTGTCTGGAGACGGTTCACGTTTAGCTTTCATACACTTCTTTCTCTTCATGTTTTGGTGTCCATCACATTTGTTGCTCTTCTCCCTGAGGCTACTTTTAACGTTTGGGTTACGTGCTGCGTTCAGGGACACCTCGGCTGGTAAAAAAAAAAAAACAGTTCTCCTACTTTATGTTATTCTACTTGTTCTGGTGTTTTACTGCTCGAATACAGAGATGCGTTAGTTAGTAGTTACATGCTGGCGGGTTTGTTTCTGCGGAGTTTTTTTTATTCCTGTAATAGTTTATTGGATCCAGATTGGTGGTACTCTGAACAACCCCCATTAAATCTGCTACTCTCCATCCAACTTAGTACAAACAACCACCGTTTATGATTAAATTGTAAGAAGAATAAAAGCAAAGGGGGGAAAAGGCTTGAAAACTTAATAAGAGTGGAGCAATATTAAATGAGAACTACATTTTTGTGTTTTCAGAGATATCAATTTAAATTTCAAGTTATTTTTAAAATAATATATGTTAAGGGCTGCAACTAACAATTATTTTGCAATTTTTTTCGAATTATCAATTAATAATCGTATAGCCAAAGGTTCATGAAGAAGAGTTTTTTTTTTTTTTTATTAAACCAGGTGAAACGTTTCCACTTGAGGAATATTGGATAGAGCATATTGACACAAAACCTTTTTTTTTGTTGTCTTAAATTCAAAACTTTTGTATTTTTTTCACAGTCTTGGTATAATTGCTGCTCTAAGTGGGTGGCTCTGTCAGCTAAAGGCATGTTTTAGAGTCACTATACTCCAGTTTACAATTAATTGATTACTAAATCAGTTGAGGATACTTTCAATCGATTAATCACGATTGATCTGATTCATTGGTTCAACCCTATATATAGATGATTTTAAGCATGCCAAACCAAACTAGCTGTGTAATTTAGGAGCGCAGTGTTTCTACCCATGCTTTTTACACATTACTGCCTGACATGCAAACAGATCATGAAGGCTCTTTTGGTATGCAATTCGAGCACATTTTCACCCATCTTGTGGTGTCCCTATGGGATGCCAAAAGTTGGTCCACGGACTGTCTCATGCTAAAAAGTAACACAGTTGAGCAGAAACATTTAATGGATGCCAGTGCTTATTATCATTTGGAATAAATAGTAAATGCATGCATTAATTAAATAGAAAAAAATGACATATTTCTATTTATCTAGTTATTAGGGATGCATGATATATTAGCATTGATATCGATGTTGGCCAATGTTGGTCAATATTTATTACGGTGTAGTTACTGGTTTGGTTTCAGTAAGGGGGGAGTCATTCATGTGCCAGTAATTGTGAAGCAGCTCAGGATTGTAAGGATTGTTTAACTGAAGCAAGAAGCAATGTCAGCACTCTGGTCAGTTTTTTGTGGTGTCCAAGTGGTGCGAAAATATATGTAACATAATATTAGTAAATATCCATTATCGGCCCTTAGTGCACTATTAATATTAGACATGGATGTGGTACTGCTGCTGAAACACCTCGAAAATGCAATTAGCACACAGAGCAGTAGTGAGAAGTTTGTTATCCATTCTTTGCCTGCTTTGTGTGTCAGCTGTCACGGTTGCTAGGAGACAGAGGTAGGCTGAGTAAGGGGGGCGAAGGCCGCAGAAGGCTGGACCTGTTTGAAAATACAGTACAGCCAAACTCTTCCGGCCTTCTTATTTTCACGGCCCTCCAACGACCCTATCCAGGTAGACTGGGACCTTGGAGGATGCAGCTGCTGAAATCAAACACACCCTTTCTTCCTGCTTTCCAAGCAGGAAGTGCTTTGACATGTTGTGTTTTAAAGAACACACTGCCAGCTAGTGACCGGGTGTATAAGTTAAACCATTTTCATTCATGCCAAGTATATGTAGATTATAATTAATAGGTTTTGATCGAAATGGGTTAGTACAAAAATCATGGGAAAAGACCCCACTTTTAATGACTGGCTGTAATGTAAACAGGACTGCAGAGTGAGGGTAACGTTTCTTTAAAGATACAACTGAAGCTAAGAGCAGGGTTTTTCGTTGTGTTAGATTATCTAGATTCTTAGGCAAGGATGCTGTTAGAGCTGAGGGGTCCATTTGTAGCTCACTGTAAACAACAATAAAGAACACTTCAAGTGGCACAGACGAATAAAGAAACAGTGGAAGAATGTAAATGAAACATCTGGAAGAGTTGTTGTTAATGGATTTTATTAGGTAGCTAAATACAAACACTCACCATTTACCCCTTTTAACTTCTACACAACTTTCAGGCTAAGCGCATCAGTGACTCACTTGCTCTGTGTCTTAGTCACATTTCACTGGCATTGTCCCAGCAGTGTTGGCTGCAACCTAAAGTATTTGTGGGCCAGTTTTAGTCTGATTAAGGCCACTTCTCTGCAGTGCATTCCATTCTAACTTTGCCCCTTTCACTGTTCCAAGAGGTTTTCTAGATAGTTCCCCCTTTTTTCTGTCTTTTTCCATTCAAATTAAAACTGAATGTTTTCTGGCTAATCATTAGCCTGCCAATGTTATGCTCCCTCCATTCCCTTTTGTGTTTTCTTTATGTTTTATTTTTCCACATTTACTTTTTCTATACATTCCTCTTTCATCTTCCATTTTCCCCCTTTATCCACCCATCTTTTATCTCTGCTTTGGTACCTGCTTTTTTCCCCCTTTATTGTTCTGTTGTCCCTGTTCTTTCTCATTCATCCCCTTTTTGCCCCTTTTCTTTTCATGTGCTGCTCCCATGCATTTCCCTCTTTGTCTGTGTTTGTCAGTGTCAGTAGTTGGGCTGGGGTGCACGAGAAAAGCCCCACCCTGCATACTACTGAACAGATGCTACTTTCGATATGTAGGTTGTTCTGTGCTTTCTCAGCTAGTTGCTCATTTTAGCCAGAGCATTTAGGTGCTGTGAAATATCTTTCCGTTTCTTTGTTTGACTTATTCAATGTTTTTGAATTAGTCTATGGTGAACCCAAATTAAAGTTCCCGCAGAGAATCAATTGCATTTTCATAATAGAACATCTGAAGATGAGATACCTAAGGGCAGGTTCTTCTAGCCTGTTTGTTCTTTTTTTTCTTTTTTTTACTTTATCTAAAAGCAGTTTTATTGCCCAACTTGTTCAAATTTCGCAATTCTATTCTGATTTTTTTTTTTGTCCTTTAGTGGTATATAATAAGTAACGCCTAATAAGATACATTTTAAGGCATGGTAAAGTATTATTAAGATGAGTTATCAATTTAACAAAAGTAAAGTTAGTTAGTTAGTTGCATTGCAGTTTCATCTAAGCTAGGAGTTTTTAAAGTTATAGAGGCTTATCCCCCAAAATAAAAAGGTCAATAGTTCAAGGTCAGCAAATACTCAAACCTGCAGTATCAATATCATATCAGAATTGAAATAAGTTGCACAGGGTCACCCCTGATACATAGTGGTTTTTTGGGGGGATCTTTCCAAAATCACAGATTTGGACTTTTCTGAGCTGACCGTCCTTTTCCACATGATTAACGATCATTAAACTGGGAAACTACAAATTTCTTATGGCCTTTCTTATTGCCAATCCTTCATTAAAGCTAAATTTGCAATCAACACAATTCAGCCTGACTTACTTTTTTGAGAAACTTCAGAAGATTCAGGTGGAGCCATCAACAATTTGATCCACATGGATCAAAGACTACCTGAGAAGAAGAAGACCCCAGTTTGTTAGACTGAAGGGTCAGCTGTCTAATCAAGTAGTCATCAGCATAGGAGCACCAAAGGGGACAGCACTCTCACCGTTCACTTTTACTCTGTACACGTCTGACTTCCAGTACCAGACATAGTCCTGGCATCCACAGAAATACTAGGATGACTCTGCAATCATTGGGTGTATCAAAGATGGACAAGAAATTGAGTACAAAGCGCTTTCTGGCATGGTGTGGAAACAATAATCTAATCCTGAATCTCAGCAGAACAAGGGAGATGATTGTGGATTTCAGAAGAAACAGGAACAGGTTGAATCCTGTTAACAGATGAGAAGAAGTTGAGGTGGTGGAGGTGTATAAATAACTTGGTGTTCACCTGGACAACAAACTAGACTGGTGATGCAACTGTGAAGCTGTCTACAAGAACGGAGAAAGTAGATTGTACTTCCTTAGGAAGCTTGGGTCCTTCAGCATTTGCAGCAAGATGCTGCATATCTTCTATTAGTCTGTTGTGTAGAGTGTGATCTCTTCCTCCATCCTCTGCTGGGGTAACAGTATTAGAGCTAATGACTCTAAAAAGATCAACAAGCTAATTAAGGTCAGCTCTGTTCTAGAAACTCCTCTAGAATCTCTGGAGACTATTTCACAAAGAAGAATTCTTCATAAAGTGAAGAAAATTATGGACAACATCGAGGATCCTCTTCAGAAGATTTTTAAACAACAACAGTGTCAGTTCAGTAAGAGGCTTCTCCAGATCTGGTTCAAGACAGACCGATACAGAGATCCTTCCTGCCTACAGCTACCAACACCTACAACATCTGGATAAAAAAAACCTATGAGTGACTGCAACATCCCTTTGAGATTATTAAAGTATTTTTTAATTGAATTCAATTAAAAAGGCCAGCGTTTTCAATTTAAGATTGAAATCAGGCAATTTGAAAACTTTTTTCTAATTACACATTTTAAATTAAATTATGAAAGAGGAAAAAGTAAACTGCATATATTAATCCCTTAGTAAACATTGGAATTTAAAACTGTATTTTTAATTCCAATTCCTAAATGTAAATTTTATAACCAAAACCGCACATTTAAAAATGTAATTCCTTATTTCCCTTTCTTTTTTCTTTTGCATTTTTAAATACTTCTTAAATATAAATTTTCTTTTTACTTTACCTATTCCATTTACCTTTTCCGTGGCCACTCTGGTCCCAGAGCACACTAGAAAGCAGTTAAACTCCCTAGATGGTTAGACTTACACGCTTGGTTAGTAAAATGACCAATCAGGGAGCTGGTTACATCTGAGGAGCAACTGTGATTGGTTAAACTGGTTCTCATTGTGTTTTGGGACAAGAAGGGTCATGGAAAAGGTAAGAAAATGAAAGTTGAAAAAGAAAATGGAATAAGGAATACCCCTTTAAATGTGTGATTGGGAAAGCTTTTATACTGGGATTTATTGGTTTTTGTTATTAAATCTCAATTTAGAAATCGGATTTGAAAATACATTTTTAAATTCCAGTACTAAATAATGGATTAACAAATACAATTTACAGTTCCTTTTAAAATTCATTCCCTTTATTAATTGTAATTACATTGTGCAATTAGAAAGCCTTTGCATACAACATCTACATAAGATAGATCACAAGCTTAATTAAAATCCCTATAAAATCTGTAAAAGTCTGTAGTTCTTGCAACAACATTTAGAAGCACTCAGCGTTATTCAGTGTCACATGGTCCTCATGTGTTGTTTTAGAAGATTGTGCCGCCTGCTCTGGATGAACAGTGCCTTTTGTCCGTCGCAGCACATGATCCCTGTTAGAACTTGAATCCGATTTCTTTCTTCACCCCCAGGGAGATGTTTTCATCTTTCTGACACTCTTCACATTTTCACCTTTACAAGACAATTACAAGACTCTAAGAAGTGTGGAACCTCATTTAATCATAATTACAACAAAGAATGCTTTTGTTTAAATCAGATTTTAGGATGCAGGGGTTTAAGAGGGGAAATATTTTTGAGCATGGCGTTGGTATATTCACGAGGGTAAATGTGCTTGGGCCAAACTACATGGGATGGCTATTATAGTGGCAGAGAGGATTTAAGAGGACTTACAGTAGAAGTATCTCCTCTGTTGCACTCTGACAGAAAGCCTCTTGATGCAGTAAGAAAAAGGAAATGCTAAAACTGTGTTCCATTGCTTAGCTGTTGTTGCTGTGGGCTCCAAATATTTGTCTCAGATCTCTATTGGTTGTTTCACAGGAGTGGTGTTATGTTTTCAAAACTATGCTTGGATAAAACAGAACCCATGTATAGTTTCCTGTAGCTTTCGAACCACATCATATCAGCATTGAATTCCCCCGTTGCCACTGTTCTGATATCTGATAAGACAAACACGTTGAAGGCTTGCATGCAAATTAGCAATTCCATAACATAAGAATCCAGGTGGTTGTCATGAGAGGCAAACATAGATGAATAATAAACTCTCCCTCAGTGTGCTGGTTGTTCTTAGTACACTGAAAAAGTGACTTTCTGTCCAGTAAATATTACCTCGTTATTATGCAATTTACTGCAAATTGTTACGCAAGTCTCTTTACTTCAAAATGACACCTTTTATTTAATGACTTAGAATTCATTTGTAAATCTATATCCATCAAAATATAAGTAAATACAATTCATCTTACCAAATATTACTAACAAAACAACTTGCATGTAATACGTACTAGGATATAAGGAGTAAACTTGGTGGTTTTTTCCTTGCCTGACCATGTTTAGGTCAGAAATGGAAAATATTGTTTACTTGTTGTGTGGTTTGTTGCATTGTTGCCTTGCAACAAGAAGGTTCTGGGTTTGATTCCCAGTCCAGGGTCTTTCTGCATGGTTTGCATGTTCTCCCCATGCATAGAGGGGTTCTCTCCGGGTACTCTCATCTACTCCCACTGTCCCAAACATGACTGTTAGGTTCATTGACTTCTCTTAATTATCCTTGTGTGTTTGGCCGCATGTCTCTGTGCTTTCCTGCTTAAAATTTACTAGCAAAACAAAACATCTTTTTCTGATAAGGTTAATTTGGTAGTGAAATGTACTTTAGTTTGTTTGTTAAAGCAACTCTTCTTAGTAAGTAAATTCAACTTAGATTTTTATTGAGTAAAATTTACATTAAATTTCTATGTGGAAAAAGTTACCTAGCTTTTTCTAAATGTTTTTCAGTGTATAGCCGTTCTGACCCGTTTTCTGTGTAAATATGTATTTCATAGGGTGGTAAGATCTCTGTTTCTGCTATTATGGTGCATGAGGGGTTTGGAAGGTTAACCTGTCATTTCTGGATTGAAAACAAAAGAAAATAAAGCTCTCAGTTTGAATGACGCTGTCTTGTTGCCGTTTATTGTCAACTGAAAATAAAACATGTTTCCACTGTTTCATAGTGATGCATGATGTGATGATGCTATCTATTACTGTCTGTTTGCATAAACAGCAGCTCCTCTCTTATTTTGGCCCATTTATCTTTTCAATTTCCTGGTTTAGCCTTGTTAGCCTGCAGGGGGCTGATGATGCGCAGAAAATAATATTCAGCCCATATAGACAAGATTTTATTGGAAAGACATCTGTTTGTCATGAGTAAGCAAGCTTGCTCTTTTATTTTTGTTAATTTATCAGAATGCAGTGTTTGGAAGACAGTGTTTTCTGTGTGCATGTGTGCTGTCATACAGACTTCCTGTCTGTTGGGCTGGGACTACCACAGCTTCCCTTTCTGTCATCATCTGCCGCTCTTTTTAGTCAGTGTTGTAGTTACGCTCCACTGCAGGTTTGGAACCTGACTAATGACTTCAGGAATCTAACAGAAGTGTTAATCCTGACCAAGGTAAGAATTTTCATGGTAGAAGTTTGTTTTCCTTGCAGTTACACATCTCTGTTTAGTTCAAAAGAGCTGGAGGGTAAAAGGTTATCTATCTTTATGGCTGTCAAACAGTTGGGTAACACCCTGTTCAGAAACGGGCTAATGATAGCAAGCGAGTATGGAAGTCATTCTGCAGGTGTATCATATACAGTAACATTGATACCCACCTGCTGTGGTTCAAACTTTAAATCTCCTTAAGTTTCTAAGGTATTTGCATTGCTTTTTTGTGATTTGGAAAGAGGATAATTCATTAGTTTGTAGTTCCGGTGAGTCACTAATTCAGAGAATTACTCCATCAGTTACAGCTGGATCTTCTATGGTATATTTCCCTGGCGTTGAACAGGTAAAGATTGAAATTCTTGCCCAGTCTTCTTTGCAAAGCAGCTGATCTTCAGCCCGATTGGTTGAAGAGTATCTAAACAGTTATTTTAAAGAGTTTTCCTTTGTTTTTAAATCTGGACTTTGACTAGGCCATTCAAACACAATGATAGCAGTCTTATATCCAAAGTTGTAGCTGTGTGTGTTTATGTATTGCTCTAAGGGTGATTTTCTAATAGGGTTTCTTCCAGACTTCACCTATTTATAGCTCCACTATCTTCCTATCAACTCTGCTTGAGAAAAGTATCCATACAGCAAAATGCTGCCACCACCTGTTTCTGGAACCGTGTCTGATCAGGGTGATGTGTGGCTTAATTATGAATGAAGGCCAATACATTGTATTTTGGTCTCATCAGACCAGAGCAACTTCTTGCAAATTTAAACTCTGTGTCTTTTATTCTTTGAAGCAAAACCGTAAATAAAACTTCTTCTTCTAAAACTTTTTTTAAATATTGATTTTATGATCTACCTGCCAAACCGTTCAGTTTAGATCAGCCACTGTTTCTTGCTTGATTGGACCTTTAAAGAGTTTTTTATGACTAAACCTCACCTCAATTTTTTTCCAACTTCATCCGTAATCCGTCTGCTGTGACCCTCAGTCTTAAAGATGCTGTTTGTTCCCTAAAACTTTTGAACTATCCTCTGAAAACCCCACAGCTCTGCTGTAGTTACACTAGGCAAAATATGATGCGTGACTAGACTATATTTAATAGATAAATACATTCTGAGGGCAGTTATGTGTATTTGACTTATTATTTGTATTTGGTAGGTTTTTATGTTTAAGGAAAATGGTTGTTTTTTTACAACAAAAAAACATGGTGGTTGTGTTCATAGGTATATTTTTCAATCCAATCAAACTTTATTTGTTAAGTATTTATAAAACAACCACAGCTGTACAGAAAAAATACATAAAACATTACAGATAAAAAAAACTGTTAAAACATTGATAAAAGTAACATTCACATGATCAAAGCAATAACATTGGGCAAAAGATAAAAGGAATAAAAGGATAAAATAAAGCCCTCTATCTTGCTAAGCCAAAGCGAAAAGGTGGGTTTGGACAAGATATTTAAAAACCATCAGAGAAGAGGCCTTCCTCATGTGCTGCTGGTCATTCCAGAGCTTTGGAGCGGCAACAGTAAAAGCCCAGTCTCCTCCGTGGTTCTGCATAGTTCTTAAAATTTAATAGGTCAGAGCGTTGGCACAGTAAGGAGTAAAACTGGGGTTTGCTATTCTGCATTATTATAAGAACACTTATAGCAATATAAGAATCTTTACCAAATCAAATCACAGTACTGCTTTAAGTTGCCATGTTCTTCTTGTTTGCGCCGATCCAGCAAGTATGACCATGAAGTTTTAAAGCAACTGAGACCAGGTTGCTCCCTCTGCATATGATTCTTCCTGGAATGAGCTGTCATATATCTGTTCAAAGATTTTAATAAGCAGTCTGGGCTGTTAAATGTGCTGGAGTTGTGTTTTCTTCTGTTTGAATGCGCTGTAGAGTTGAGCATTTGTGTATTTAATCTTGTGTAATCTCAGTGAATGAGCAGCAGGACGTATTAGTTGGATTACATGTGCCTAAGATTAACTACAAAAGCATCTGTTAAAGACTCAACCGTTGGCATGACTATGGCAAATACTAATGGGTTTAATGTTGCCCTTTCATTATGTGTCACTGCTGCTGTGCAACCAAAGATCATTGCTGCTCTTACTGTTGTATCAACAAGTAATGTTATGTTACGTGAATCAATATAGCAGTATGATAATAGGCCGGAAACAATGAGATTAATCGCTATCAATGGATCATTGAAATATTCTTTAACTAATTTAGTAATCGATTAATTGTTAAGTTGAGTATGCAGTTAGCTGAATGAGAGAACACGCTGTTAGCTCGCATTAAGGAGAGCAGACAAATTTTATATTTAGTTCTTCCTATGTTCTGTTTCTTTGTCTTGAATCATATTTTTGGTTATTATGAGAATTTGAGTATAGGACTATAGTTGGACAGTGCATATCCTGTGTGTTTCCATGTTCCATATTATTTTATATTCTGCTTGATTTTTTTTTTTTTTTTAAAGCTCCCAACTAATAATACATTATACAAAAATATTGTACTCATTCAGTCTGTAACTAAATTACTTCTAAATCCACTCTGTAATATTGAGCTGTTTTGATTTTCTAACACAGATCAGGTGCATTAGGAATTTTAGAAATGTAGGCAAAGTGACAATATTCATATAATTTATTTTCTCTGTTTTATCTGATCTGTATGTTTTAGCCATGGCTCGTAGGAGTTCCCGCCTGGTGTCTGGTGGCTACTATAATTCAGATGAGGAATCGGATTCAAGTAGTGTGACCAACATATCCTACAGAGAAAACCCTGTCAAGTAAGGATCTTCTTGTTTATTTTCATCTTTGTCAAAGCATGGATTCTGGTTTGGGAGTCCAACGGATGATGTGACTCACACATGTAAACATTTTTGTTGTGCTTCTTTGTTTGTTTAGGGTTTTCAAGAAGAAGTCGGGTGCCCGCAAGTCTGCGTCCCGCACCAACAGCAATGCCAGTTCTGCCCCTGAGACTCCAGTCACTCCAGGCCAGTATAGCACCCACATGTAGACCATATCACTTTAAACATTCAGATGATGAGCAGATTATATTTGTAGGACACCTTTTATATAGTTAAATGGAATATAAAAGTGTTTTACATTTTATAAACTAAAATAGTAAAAAAAACACATTCAGAAATTCCAGCAGAAAAAGTTAGCTCATTAAACAGAGTTTTTTTCTCCTCGATACCGACATGCAGCTGTGGTGACTAATCATTCTGTCATCAGTGAATTAAAAAAGAATTGATAATTGCAGAGTTGACTAATATATAATAATAATATAATATAGCCTAATGAAATGGACAATTGATTCTGAGTAACAACAAATGTAGTCATTTAGTGAAAGACTGGATTTGGATAACTGATGAATGATTGTGCAAGACTCCTATGTCAAGTCTGTAGCACTCATGAAATGTGTTTGTACCTGAGAGAAGATTGGAAATATCAGAAAATGATGAATGCGACATTTTCTCCTAAATCACTCACAAACGATTTAATAACAAATTTGTGCGTATAAACACTACTAGCATATGGCTCAATATGTCTAGTATTATGTAAAACAGATGATAGACTATCATGTTTTAGGGTGAGATAACCTGTTGACAGATCTGGCCACTGTGCAAAAGAGGCAAGGAGTAATTTATTGTTAAAAAAAACATACAAACTCCCAAATGTTGTTTTTATTTATTAAGAGAAACTGCCTAAAATATAGGCAGTCATCATTCTACCTCCAAACTGAACACAGTATTAAAGTCTCTTAATTTTAATAATATCAATGGTAGGCCTAGATTTTAGGAGTTTTTTCTAACTCCCTTTTAGGGCTGAAACAATTAATCAGATTAATTGCTTATTTAAATGATTGTCAATTAATTTAGTAATCGATTAATCGTTAACTGGGGTCTAGAGACTCTAAGACATGGCTTTACCTGACAGGGCAATCCACCTAGAGCAGTAATTAGATCGAAATCGTAGAAAAAATATATATACATATTTTGCATTTAGAATCAAAAAATAATTGTCATGTCAATGTTCTCTATCTAGAACTTCTAGAGTGGAAAAGTTTTAGTTTAATTTATTTAAAAAATCTTCTTTAAGGAACCTTTACTATCCGATTATTAATTGATTAATTGAAAAATTGATTTGCAAAATAATCATTAGCTTCAGCTCTAATCCCATTTGTCTGTCCCTTTTATTCGTATCTTCATCTTCCTAATAATTTTGGTTTCTAGTTTTGGATATTTGGGAAGTTTAGTTGTGCCAGGAATTTAAGCTTTAGTATTCTTTTTACAATCCTGCAAAAAATATAAAGGGAATTCAAAGCATGTGGGACAGATTTTAAAGCTAGACATTTAGGCTATATGTCAGATGCTGATAAGTCTTCTCCCAAAATTCCAACCTGTAAACATAGATGTGCTGATCTAGGGCTGGGCGATATAGAAAAAAAGCTTATCGATAAAAAAAAATGCATATTGATCGATATCGATAATTATTGAAAAGATTTGAAACCATATTTTATGTGCAGCTCTGCCTGGACTTTTTATAATATTGCTAAATGATTTAATTTTAATAAAGAACACAAACACAGACCTTGAATTAAATCTTTATTTAACCAACTTTTTTAACCATAACAGAATTGTTTTGAAGAAAAATAACTTAAGAGATCTGGGTTATGTTATTAAATACTGACAAAGAATAAACTAAAGTGACCAGAAAAGTGACCAAAATGAATATAACAAATAAATAAATCCCCCCGCCGCCCCCATTCTTCTAAGCTGAACCTGGTTCAGCTTAGTTTCCTGCTTTAACCTGAGTTATTACTTTGAAGTTGCTGGCCCCTCAGCATTTTTCTCTCAATTGTTAGAACTACGTGGGAAACTGCCCAGAACTGAAAATATATATATATTTTCCCGAATTTCCCGAAGATTCCTCGGAGGAGAGCCACGCCGGGGCCTACACAGCTCGTACTCCTGCGGGTGTGAGCGGCTGAGATGATAAAAAAAAAAAAAAAAGTTGGTTGTGTTATCAGACTTTGTTTTCACTGGTTCCCTACAAATTATACAGATGACTATGGTTTGTTTTTTGTCCGACTTGCCATAACCGAAATACTTCCAAACTGGCGAACTACAAAAACCCTTCTTTGGAACAATTTCCTCCGACTCTCCTTGCTGCAACATCTTCATGTGCTCTGTGTTGTGGTTTGAGAGGGCGGCGCTTGGTGACGGCTTGCCTGGGTCCGTGATTGTGATTGGTTGGGAGGAAGCAGTGACTAGCATAAACCTACATGCTAGGCTACAATGAGAAGGAAGGAAAACAGCGTTTCTTTTTTATCAAACTTTTATCGACTCTCTTTTTTTCTATTGCGCCACACGTATATCGATCAATATATATCGTTATTGAATTATCGCCCAGCCCTATGCTGATCACTTATTCATGTCAACATATTCACATTTTGATCTCTAGAAAAAAAAAAGTGTAAAACCAGCAGATCATTTTCTTCAGATTAGGTTCTGATTGTCTGTAGTGTGAAATTTAAATCTATTTAAATATTTTTTCATGGTACAGCATGAGTTTCTTGCCAACATCTGACTTCTTGTCTTTGTTTCCTTACAGGTCTGAGTCCAGTAAGCAGCCCTCTAAGAAGTCCCCCTCAGCCCACCATAAGGACCGTCCCTGACCCCCCTGCTGCTCCAACCCCTCGGCCAGCTCTGACTCCATCATCCACCAATTGTCACATGCGATGCCATTCCAAAACCCCAGAGAAGAGCTCTCATGCTGGCCCTCACAGCTCTGGTCTGCTGGGTTTACACAAACACAAGGAGCCAGGTCAGAGTGGTGTGGACAGCTCAGGGTACTCTTCATCTGAGGGCCAATACAGGAAGCCTTTACCTGTCACCAGTACACCAAGGAGAACCAGCAGCAGTAGCGGTGCAGCTCTTGGTCCAGGATTCAAAAGCAGAATCAGTGATGTAGACTCTTGCATCTTGTAGACTCTTGCATTGCATTTAGCTTACTATCTACGTTTTACCACTGGCTCCCATTGAGACATTGATAAGAGATTGAAGGTGATTACTCAAACAGTTTGAGTGTAAGCATGTCTGTATGAGTGGGCAGTGTGTGTCACTGTCTATAGGTGTGCCCAAAGTCTGTATTCTTTCAAAAAAGAAAAAAACACTCTCTCTCTCTGCTTTACCCCCCAGTCACTCAGTCTATTTTGATCACACTCCAGCCAAGTGACTTCAACATGTGTCTGTGTGTGAATTTGCCCCCATGACGTCATCTGTTTGTTTGCCTACTGTGGTTGTGTCTGGGGCAAAAGCTTGGTAGATAAGGAGGGTGGGAGTCTCTCAATATGTGTGTGTGTGTGTTTTTGAGCACTGTGAGCAGAAGGGAAATACCACAGCATGAAAAAGGGCATTAAAACATTCTGTCTGTAAATCACTACAGCTGGCACTGGGAGAGAGGGGTTATGGGTGATATTACAAACACTTTATTGTGGAGGAAATGAGGATTGAGACTGTAATTCTGCTTCTCTGTGTCTGCTTCTCTCTTACCCCAGAGCAAAGTGCATAATATGCTAACACCCTCTGAAATAATGGTGTAAATAGCCACAAACACACTAATGTACAGTATAAGCAATATCACTGTGCTGGTGAAGCTGCAGTTTGCTTCCAATAACTTCTGAAATTATTAATTAATATTCAACAATCTGTGCAGAATCCTTAGCATTATTGATTCAGATTCCCACTAAAATCCCTTGTTGAAATAAAGAATATTGTTGCACCCATCCAACCACCCCATAGAGTAAGAATCCTGTCTGCCCGGTGACAAGGTCAGATTGAATTTATTTTAGGCTCCTTTTACCGAAAACCTGTGGGATTTCCTTTAAAGCATGTTGTTTTGTTATAAGTGTTTTGGTCCCTTACGTATAGCGACTCCAGGTTTCTTCTTCTAAAAGGTTTAACCTCAGGTGGTCACAGTGAGTATTGGTCATGTTGAGTATCTCAAAAAGGGGAAAGAGTTTTTTGGGTTTTTCTTGGTTTTAGCTGCAGCTTTGAAAACTACGTTGAAATTTTACATGTCCGACTTCACAACTGAAAAAGCAGCTATAATAGATTTTAATTTAATAACTTACAATGCATAACGTTATATGAAGGACTTAGACAAGATCCAATAATGCACAAATATTTATGCATCTCATGAGTGGAAGTAAAGCACTGTAAGAAGTATTCATGCACTTATTAATTTCACTTCTGAGCCTTTTTGCTTTTTTGACACCTAGATGTTTTTGGTATAGTACAAGTTCTAATACTAAAATATAGGTACTCGGTAATGTAAAAAGTTTTCAAATAAAGATTTGATTTATGAAGGGGAAATATGCATCCACAACGAACTTGACTTATGTAGAATTACATACATTTTTCTCCATTCAGAGGATCAAAACTACAACTAACCATTTGTAATAACTGGTAATAAACATTTAAAACCTATTTGGAAGAATTTGACAGTATTCTAGAATTATGAGTTTTTGAGAATGAACCCTAAGTTAAACACACCAGATAATCTAAAATGGATTTTTAGTAGAACACTTATATAGATGTGGACGTACTGTTCTTCAGATAGTAGCGCTGCTTATTAACCTTCTAGGACTTCAGCTTAAGGTCACAAACGTATTCCCATAGAGTAACCAATCAGGCTTTTTTTTTTTTTGAAAGAGAGCAGAATATATGAATCTATCAGTTATTGTATGTCCTCCAGGTTTTAAAGGAGACCCCTGAACATTACAATCCAACCATGTCTAAAATGCTGTATTATTTTATGCCAGATGTAGTGTGAGATATTTTATGAGTGTTGTGAATTTGCAGAATATTTCCAGAGAGGTTTAATCAAAATGTTTTAGCAAATGTAAGAATCCTTTGTGTTCATTTGGGTCAAAATCTAGGGGAGTGTTGGCTTAGTGGTTAGAGCAGTGCGCTTGTGCTCTGACAAGTTTAGCAAGTAGCCGGTTCAATCCCATACAGCCTGCACACTGGGTCTCTGAGCAAGACCCTTAACCCCACACTGCTCCCCAAAGGGATGGGTTTAAATGTAGAGAGTTAATTTCTCTGCTGTGAAATCAAGAAAGTTCTATTTCTATCTTCAAATAGAGGCCCTTTTGCTCATAAAGACAAATCATAAATCAAATTAGGTGTAGGTACCAGATCTGTCTGTCTGATCAGATTTGCTCAGGGTCAGGGTCCTGCCCTTTCTCATGATGTCAACATATGGCAACTCCACTCGGACAAACTCTATTGCACCTGTTCTAAGGATCAAATCTCTTTTGGAGTCTCAACATATTATTACTCATATTTCCTAGTATTTTACATTTCAATGGCGACCTAAAGTAGCCAAAAGTAGAAAACAATCATTGTCAGTCTTGAAGGAAAGTGCTGTCTTCTGAGACTGAGCTCTGCCAATGGAACAAGGTGACAAAAAAGGTTTCAGTTTATTTTTATTCTTTTATTAAGATCTGAGGGTAGTGGAGGAAAAATGGGATATCTTAAAAAATGACTTTCATAGAGATTTTAGACAAATAAAACAATTATTCTACTTTTAGAAAACGAACGGTTGTTGTTGACACAAAGCTAAAAGTATTGTAACTTAATATGGGCACAGCTAGCCACAGTGCTACCCAGCTCTCCACCTCCATCATGGTTTCCCCCTCTTTAACATGGTCTCCCCCTCTATATCATTGTCTAACAGTTACTTTGTTCACCATAATCAGATTTTTCCAGCTTTGTTATCAAGCAGGTAAAACTTATTATTCATTAGACACGCTAACCCTACAGATGCTGCTGACTCTGCACACTGACTGCGTGATGTTATCGTTGTCTTGGCGACCACATCGTGTGGCAACATTCAGCAAATCATGTAGCGCAACATCACTGGCATGTGCAGGGCCCGATCAGATCTGGTACCTACACTGGCCTGATATGCTTTAGATGTTGTCCTGGGTTCTTCCCCAACCTCCTGGATGAATTGTTGATTGGCTTTTGGAACAATTATGGTAAAGCATTTATAAGAAGATTCACCACTGTTTCATGTTTCCTCCCATTGTAAATATTGCCTCTTTCTCTAGTTTGCTAAAGCCTCTATACCTTAGAAATGGTTTTGTAACCCAGAAAGCATTATTCTTTTTTCACCCTTCTGTTTATTAGGTTATTCAGATAAAAGCACTGTTTTTCTTTTTGAGATCTTATAACCTTAATCTTTAATTTCTTTAAAACTTTATCTACCTATATACCTTTTGTTGTTTTATTCTGACTGCATTGATATATGTCACAACCTAAGATCAGGGGCGGATTTAGGAAATTTGGGGCCCTAGGCAAAGACAGGTATAGGACCCTATGAATTGAGAAGACAACACTTAAAACAGACCTATTATACAGAGAGAGAACTTTTAATAGAATAGACATACATTTCCCTTTCTTCTTATCCCTTTTCTTGCTGTTTTCCCCTCTATTTTTTTTTTGTCCATTTTTCTTTTCATATTTGCAATGTGCTCAGCTGACTCTTAATGCTGCCTGAAAAGGAATCAAAGATTTTCGAATCACTAAGCCCATTCTAACTTAGGAACATTGCTCCTTCCTGTGTTTCCAAAAAGGACACATCAAAAGCAAATAACCTGGTCCTTCTTTTCACTGTAGACAAGCCATGGTCTGCTTATCCGTTCTCCATTTTTTTACTTAAATAAAATAATAGCTGCATGAATCCTGACAGCAGACAAGATAGAGGAGAACAGGAGGCAGAGTTATGAATCTACTTGCTCTGGAGAGCAGAGTTCAGTGCTTTTATATGTTGTTGCCAAAGTCTCCAGTAGCAGAAAAAAGTCAGTAGATTTTCAGCTAAGCACTTTTTTTGTAATAAAAGCTCTAGAGGGGTCTGAAAAGTTGTTAAACATAGTGACAAAAGTGCTAATTTGGCAACACTGCTCTTCGCACCGTTTGTTTTTCAAATGGTTTTGTTGCTGTCTGTTTGGACCTTTCTGAACATATACAGCCAATGGCCTGATCCAATGTGGTGGACACTAAAGGGGGGGCTGAGACTCACTAAATATTATAAGCGTTCTGATGGCTTTTTAAGGAAAGGATTTTTATCAAAAACATAATTAATGTGCACAAATCACTAATAACTGTATTAACCTTACATGTAAAAGGACTTTTATGGGGGCCCTAGGCAACTGCCTAGTTTTGCCTAATGGTAAATCCGACCCTGCCTAAGATACATTAGTACTCAGTGGCGCAAAAACCGGGTATGCAGCGCATGCAACGCATAGGGGCGCTGCACTCGAGGGGGCGTCAAAAACCCCTCTAATAAAACGATCAATAACAGAGAGACAGCATTGATTATGCGCCCCTCTGATGCGCCACCACTGATTATGCGCCCCCTTCACCTCCCCTCCTGTCGCTCTCCCTTCCCACACAGGTGGCTTGCGCATGCGCCCCTAAGAGGCCAGTGCCCAGCTATGGTCCAACGCTTAGCTGCAATTTATTCACTCATATGTACATTTCTTATTATTGATTTTTTTAATTAAAGATGAGTTGTACAAGTTTATGTGTGTATATCAGACACATTAATCCAGTGCCACTATAGCCCTTAGACTCGGTGACCCATGTTACCAACCTTTTTGGCAGGGGGACACTTGAGTTTAAATGTTTTATTCAGTATCACTACAGTGGTGATCTGATAAGTCAGATCAGATGCAGTGTCCAGTCAGTAACTGTTATCTAACAAGAAGATCATTCAAATTTAAAGATTAATTTTTATTGTAGTTTGACTGCTTTATTTTTTAACCTGCTTAACATAACATTAATTTAATTGAGCTGTGAGGATGGAGAGAAAGAAGAGAAGATGACAGAGGAAGAATCAGGACAGACAGGGGAAAGCAACAGGTTGATCTAATATTAGGTGGAAGTGAGGGAACAGCTACTTAATCCCAATCGATAATGTTTAAACATTATTTTTAAAAACTGTATTAAGATCTGTAATTTTTACAACTAATTTATAATGCTTTTTGACCATATGACTTAGTGAAGAACGCCACAGACAAGGGGTGAAGGAGACAGATATGAGGTCGGTGATAGAAGAGACAAGTGAGGACATCAGGTAGGAATAAATACATTATGGAGGCAGCAAAAACATATATACCATAATGGTTTGAATTTCTGATGACCATCTCTCATTGTTTGTTTTTTGGGAAAATTGGGAGAATGTGGAACAGAAAGGTGCAGATGAGGGAGAGGAGCAGGGAGGACCAGATGATGAAGAAGAGGGAGAGGAGCATAGAGGTTCAGATGATGAGGAGGGAGAGGAGCAGAGAGCTGCAGGGGAGAGTGCTGAGACAAGGCTTTATTCAGAAGATCCATCTGAATGGCCTTTACCACACAAAATGGGGGACATATTTAGGCAGTACATGGTTGAAAATGACCCACCAAAAGTTTCTGATGGCCCATATCCAGCAGAGAAGAGTAAGAAGTGTTTTTCCAAAGGATACTGTTTTCGTTTACTGTCTAATGGAGAGAAAGTTGAAAAAATATGTAGTTGCGCCCCTGTTAGTACTGCACCCTTATCTTAAGCATATCTTATCCACAAACCCTTCACTATTGAAGACCTGTTTACTCACAGGTTTCATGGTATGGAATGATTTAAGTATTTATTCAGTCTGTGAACTAAGTAAAGCATGACAGTTTAGGTTTAAGCAGCTTCGACTCTTAAATGTGGTAATTTTGAAAGTAAACTGTGGGTTACGGCCTGACGCTTGTGTATATTCTACCATGGATAAATAGCTCCCTCGTGTGCCAGCTGGAGGAAAATACATCTGGATGGAAGGGTCCGTTGGACATACCAACTATCGACACCAGGGGGCGTAAAGAGTTTGTTATTGTTACCCTCAGTTGCACGCTATTCTGAACGTCCCCGGAACTAGTTCAAAGTGAACAACATCACCGAGTATGATGGTGCACAGTTGCCGCTGAATATATAAAGAAACTATATAAAAAAGGGTCGCTGCTGTCTCCATTTCCGGTACACTATAGCCTATTATTTGCTTTAAACTTCTAATGTAACATTTAATGTTTGCTGATCTTTAGAATACAAAAATATGCACTATAAAGCATTTTTGCTCTTAATAAAAATACATCAGAACTGAAGCTACAATGAATAATATATGCTGAAAGAGAAATCGTTAAGACCAAAAATAAACAGTGCACAGTATTTAACTAACTGTATAATTCAGTGCAATATTGTGATTTTCAGCAAGAAAAACTGCAAAATATCTGCTCGTTGTCTTTCTGTCTTCTACAAGTAAATCACAGCTAAACTTCACATACATTTTTTATTGTCATGCAAGAAATTATCAAATGTCCCCCTTTTGATTTGCAACTAAAGCATATTTACCTAATTCTTCGAGCCCACTGCCTATATTTTAATTTCTAAATGCATTCTCTTTTTTTCATTTGCCAATGATTGGGATCTAATTCTCTTAATCAAAAGTAGGCAAATGTTTTACATGTTGTAGACTCACAGCTGATTCGGCTGTTGAAGCTCTAATACTGTATCATGTTGTGCCAATCAGTCCAATTACCGATTAACATTTTTGTTTGTTTTACTCTTTATTTAGGGGCTCAGTGTAAGTTTGTGAGTATTACCTAATTCTCACTTCCTTTTTCACTTCACTTTTTCACTTATTTCTCAATTATTTCATATGTAAAATGTGTTTGTAAAGGGTCTGCATACAGTCCCAGTATTGAGATAGAGTTCGTTTTAAATGTTAAAATAAATAATAAAATCATCGGCCTTATTTTGAAAATCTTTTCCGGAAGTGCGTGTTTCCGCCCGCCAGCTTGCCAGCTGACGCCAGTCTTCGAGGTGAAGTGAAGCAGTCACATCGAGCTACAGCGCTGGTGCAGCTACTGTTGTCAGCTGTCATGCTGTTCAAATTTATTACTTAAACTTAATGCAATTCTACACTGTTTATGTTTCGCTTTAATGGTTACGTAGCAAAGATAATATTGGCATCATGATGCTTTAGAGGAAGTTTTACGAGTAAGGTTAGGCTTTAAACAAGAGGATTACCTTTCCTTGCCAACTGCAGACTGACTTGTTCGGACTGATAGCGGCTTGTTTTGTTTATCTCCGGACAACATACGAGGTAAGCTATGAAGCCTTCATGTGTCTGGAGACGGTTCACGTTTAGCTTTCATACACTTCTTTCTCTTCATGTTTTGGTGTCCATCACATTTGTTGCTCTTCTCCCTGAGGCTACTTTTAACGTTTGGGTTACGTGCTGCGTTCAGGGACACCTCGGCTGGTAAAAAAAAAAAAACAGTTCTCCTACTTTATGTTATTCTACTTGTTCTGGTGTTTTACTGCTCGAATACAGAGATGCGTTAGTTAGTAGTTACATGCTGGCGGGTTTGTTTCTGCGGAGTTTTTTTTATTCCTGTAATAGTTTATTGGATCCAGATTGGTGGTACTCTGAACAACCCCCATTAAATCTGCTACTCTCCATCCAACTTAGTACAAACAACCACCGTTTATGATTAAATTGTAAGAAGAATAAAAGCAAAGGGGGGAAAAGGCTTGAAAACTTAATAAGAGTGGAGCAATATTAAATGAGAACTACATTTTTGTGTTTTCAGAGATATCAATTTAAATTTCAAGTTATTTTTAAAATAATATATGTTAAGGGCTGCAACTAACAATTATTTTGCAATTTTTTTCGAATTATCAATTAATAATCGTATAGCCAAAGGTTCATGAAGAAGAGTTTTTTTTTTTTTTTATTAAACCAGGTGAAACGTTTCCACTTGAGGAATATTGGATAGAGCATATTGACACAAAACCTTTTTTTTTGTTGTCTTAAATTCAAAACTTTTGTATTTTTTTCACAGTCTTGGTATAATTGCTGCTCTAAGTGGGTGGCTCTGTCAGCTAAAGGCATGTTTTAGAGTCACTATACTCCAGTTTACAATTAATTGATTACTAAATCAGTTGAGGATACTTTCAATCGATTAATCACGATTGATCTGATTCATTGGTTCAACCCTATATATAGATGATTTTAAGCATGCCAAACCAAACTAGCTGTGTAATTTAGGAGCGCAGTGTTTCTACCCATGCTTTTTACACATTACTGCCTGACATGCAAACAGATCATGAAGGCTCTTTTGGTATGCAATTCGAGCACATTTTCACCCATCTTGTGGTGTCCCTATGGGATGCCAAAAGTTGGTCCACGGACTGTCTCATGCTAAAAAGTAACACAGTTGAGCAGAAACATTTAATGGATGCCAGTGCTTATTATCATTTGGAATAAATAGTAAATGCATGCATTAATTAAATAGAAAAAAATGACATATTTCTATTTATCTAGTTATTAGGGATGCATGATATATTAGCATTGATATCGATGTTGGCCAATGTTGGTCAATATTTATTACGGTGTAGTTACTGGTTTGGTTTCAGTAAGGGGGGAGTCATTCATGTGCCAGTAATTGTGAAGCAGCTCAGGATTGTAAGGATTGTTTAACTGAAGCAAGAAGCAATGTCAGCACTCTGGTCAGTTTTTTGTGGTGTCCAAGTGGTGCGAAAATATATGTAACATAATATTAGTAAATATCCATTATCGGCCCTTAGTGCACTATTAATATTAGACATGGATGTGGTACTGCTGCTGAAACACCTCGAAAATGCAATTAGCACACAGAGCAGTAGTGAGAAGTTTGTTATCCATTCTTTGCCTGCTTTGTGTGTCAGCTGTCACGGTTGCTAGGAGACAGAGGTAGGCTGAGTAAGGGGGGCGAAGGCCGCAGAAGGCTGGACCTGTTTGAAAATACAGTACAGCCAAACTCTTCCGGCCTTCTTATTTTCACGGCCCTCCAACGACCCTATCCAGGTAGACTGGGACCTTGGAGGATGCAGCTGCTGAAATCAAACACACCCTTTCTTCCTGCTTTCCAAGCAGGAAGTGCTTTGACATGTTGTGTTTTAAAGAACACACTGCCAGCTAGTGACCGGGTGTATAAGTTAAACCATTTTCATTCATGCCAAGTATATGTAGATTATAATTAATAGGTTTTGATCGAAATGGGTTAGTACAAAAATCATGGGAAAAGACCCCACTTTTAATGACTGGCTGTAATGTAAACAGGACTGCAGAGTGAGGGTAACGTTTCTTTAAAGATACAACTGAAGCTAAGAGCAGGGTTTTTCGTTGTGTTAGATTATCTAGATTCTTAGGCAAGGATGCTGTTAGAGCTGAGGGGTCCATTTGTAGCTCACTGTAAACAACAATAAAGAACACTTCAAGTGGCACAGACGAATAAAGAAACAGTGGAAGAATGTAAATGAAACATCTGGAAGAGTTGTTGTTAATGGATTTTATTAGGTAGCTAAATACAAACACTCACCATTTACCCCTTTTAACTTCTACACAACTTTCAGGCTAAGCGCATCAGTGACTCACTTGCTCTGTGTCTTAGTCACATTTCACTGGCATTGTCCCAGCAGTGTTGGCTGCAACCTAAAGTATTTGTGGGCCAGTTTTAGTCTGATTAAGGCCACTTCTCTGCAGTGCATTCCATTCTAACTTTGCCCCTTTCACTGTTCCAAGAGGTTTTCTAGATAGTTCCCCCTTTTTTCTGTCTTTTTCCATTCAAATTAAAACTGAATGTTTTCTGGCTAATCATTAGCCTGCCAATGTTATGCTCCCTCCATTCCCTTTTGTGTTTTCTTTATGTTTTATTTTTCCACATTTACTTTTTCTATACATTCCTCTTTCATCTTCCATTTTCCCCCTTTATCCACCCATCTTTTATCTCTGCTTTGGTACCTGCTTTTTTCCCCCTTTATTGTTCTGTTGTCCCTGTTCTTTCTCATTCATCCCCTTTTTGCCCCTTTTCTTTTCATGTGCTGCTCCCATGCATTTCCCTCTTTGTCTGTGTTTGTCAGTGTCAGTAGTTGGGCTGGGGTGCACGAGAAAAGCCCCACCCTGCATACTACTGAACAGATGCTACTTTCGATATGTAGGTTGTTCTGTGCTTTCTCAGCTAGTTGCTCATTTTAGCCAGAGCATTTAGGTGCTGTGAAATATCTTTCCGTTTCTTTGTTTGACTTATTCAATGTTTTTGAATTAGTCTATGGTGAACCCAAATTAAAGTTCCCGCAGAGAATCAATTGCATTTTCATAATAGAACATCTGAAGATGAGATACCTAAGGGCAGGTTCTTCTAGCCTGTTTGTTCTTTTTTTTCTTTTTTTTACTTTATCTAAAAGCAGTTTTATTGCCCAACTTGTTCAAATTTCGCAATTCTATTCTGATTTTTTTTTTTGCAAACCGCAAACCACAAATTATGTGTAGTTATATTTTTGAAGTATGAGATTGAAAGAATAAGTTATTTACGAATTTTTAATTGGATTAGGGTTTGGTGAGCAGGTGAATTAAAAAAAACAGCTAAACAACTCGTACTTGGAAATGTTATTATACATACTCTTAAATGGACAGCTGCCGTCTAATACATGAAGCAAAACAGAGTTCATATAAATCATTGCATTACCTTTAAGATCGAGAGAATTAATTCTGAAGTCCACTTAAAGTCACTGAATATAATACATAATGCATGTGAGTTTGTTTAGTTATGGTAACCTAAGCAGTCGTTTAAAGAGACTATCCAGTAATGACTGCTAAAGTGTGTCTCCACTAGTTTTAAGCATTTACTGATGGGAAATATATTCATTGAAATGTAGTGCAAGGTAATTAAGCCAAAACAGGGCAAATATGCTCTATCCAGAAGTCCTTTAGTGGTATATAATAAGTAACGCCTAATAAGATACATTTTAAGGCATGGTAAAGTATTATTAAGATGAGTTATCAATTTAACAAAAGTAAAGTTAGTTAGTTAGTTGCATTGCAGTTTCATCTAAGCTAGGAGTTTTTAAAGTTATAGAGGCTTATCCCCCAAAATAAAAAGGTCAATAGTTCAAGGTCAGCAAATACTCAAACCTGCAGTATCAATATCATATCAGAATTGAAATAAGTTGCACAGGGTCACCCCTGATACATAGTGGTTTTTTGGGGGGATCTTTCCAAAATCACAGATTTGGACTTTTCTGAGCTGACCGTCCTTTTCCACATGATTAACGATCATTAAACTGGGAAACTACAAATTTCTTATGGCCTTTCTTATTGCCAATCCTTCATTAAAGCTAAATTTGCAATCAACACAATTCAGCCTGACTTACTTTTTTGAGAAACTTCAGAAGATTCAGGTGGAGCCATCAACAATTTGATCCACATGGATCAAAGACTACCTGAGAAGAAGAAGACCCCAGTTTGTTAGACTGAAGGGTCAGCTGTCTAATCAAGTAGTCATCAGCATAGGAGCACCAAAGGGGACAGCACTCTCACCGTTCACTTTTACTCTGTACACGTCTGACTTCCAGTACCAGACATAGTCCTGGCATCCACAGAAATACTAGGATGACTCTGCAATCATTGGGTGTATCAAAGATGGACAAGAAATTGAGTACAAAGCGCTTTCTGGCATGGTGTGGAAACAATAATCTAATCCTGAATCTCAGCAGAACAAGGGAGATGATTGTGGATTTCAGAAGAAACAGGAACAGGTTGAATCCTGTTAACAGATGAGAAGAAGTTGAGGTGGTGGAGGTGTATAAATAACTTGGTGTTCACCTGGACAACAAACTAGACTGGTGATGCAACTGTGAAGCTGTCTACAAGAACGGAGAAAGTAGATTGTACTTCCTTAGGAAGCTTGGGTCCTTCAGCATTTGCAGCAAGATGCTGCATATCTTCTATTAGTCTGTTGTGTAGAGTGTGATCTCTTCCTCCATCCTCTGCTGGGGTAACAGTATTAGAGCTAATGACTCTAAAAAGATCAACAAGCTAATTAAGGTCAGCTCTGTTCTAGAAACTCCTCTAGAATCTCTGGAGACTATTTCACAAAGAAGAATTCTTCATAAAGTGAAGAAAATTATGGACAACATCGAGGATCCTCTTCAGAAGATTTTTAAACAACAACAGTGTCAGTTCAGTAAGAGGCTTCTCCAGATCTGGTTCAAGACAGACCGATACAGAGATCCTTCCTGCCTACAGCTACCAACACCTACAACATCTGGATAAAAAAAACCTATGAGTGACTGCAACATCCCTTTGAGATTATTAAAGTATTTTTTAATTGAATTCAATTAAAAAGGCCAGCGTTTTCAATTTAAGATTGAAATCAGGCAATTTGAAAACTTTTTTCTAATTACACATTTTAAATTAAATTATGAAAGAGGAAAAAGTAAACTGCATATATTAATCCCTTAGTAAACATTGGAATTTAAAACTGTATTTTTAATTCCAATTCCTAAATGTAAATTTTATAACCAAAACCGCACATTTAAAAATGTAATTCCTTATTTCCCTTTCTTTTTTCTTTTGCATTTTTAAATACTTCTTAAATATAAATTTTCTTTTTACTTTACCTATTCCATTTACCTTTTCCGTGGCCACTCTGGTCCCAGAGCACACTAGAAAGCAGTTAAACTCCCTAGATGGTTAGACTTACACGCTTGGTTAGTAAAATGACCAATCAGGGAGCTGGTTACATCTGAGGAGCAACTGTGATTGGTTAAACTGGTTCTCATTGTGTTTTGGGACAAGAAGGGTCATGGAAAAGGTAAGAAAATGAAAGTTGAAAAAGAAAATGGAATAAGGAATACCCCTTTAAATGTGTGATTGGGAAAGCTTTTATACTGGGATTTATTGGTTTTTGTTATTAAATCTCAATTTAGAAATCGGATTTGAAAATACATTTTTAAATTCCAGTACTAAATAATGGATTAACAAATACAATTTACAGTTCCTTTTAAAATTCATTCCCTTTATTAATTGTAATTACATTGTGCAATTAGAAAGCCTTTGCATACAACATCTACATAAGATAGATCACAAGCTTAATTAAAATCCCTATAAAATCTGTAAAAGTCTGTAGTTCTTGCAACAACATTTAGAAGCACTCAGCGTTATTCAGTGTCACATGGTCCTCATGTGTTGTTTTAGAAGATTGTGCCGCCTGCTCTGGATGAACAGTGCCTTTTGTCCGTCGCAGCACATGATCCCTGTTAGAACTTGAATCCGATTTCTTTCTTCACCCCCAGGGAGATGTTTTCATCTTTCTGACACTCTTCACATTTTCACCTTTACAAGACAATTACAAGACTCTAAGAAGTGTGGAACCTCATTTAATCATAATTACAACAAAGAATGCTTTTGTTTAAATCAGATTTTAGGATGCAGGGGTTTAAGAGGGGAAATATTTTTGAGCATGGCGTTGGTATATTCACGAGGGTAAATGTGCTTGGGCCAAACTACATGGGATGGCTATTATAGTGGCAGAGAGGATTTAAGAGGACTTACAGTAGAAGTATCTCCTCTGTTGCACTCTGACAGAAAGCCTCTTGATGCAGTAAGAAAAAGGAAATGCTAAAACTGTGTTCCATTGCTTAGCTGTTGTTGCTGTGGGCTCCAAATATTTGTCTCAGATCTCTATTGGTTGTTTCACAGGAGTGGTGTTATGTTTTCAAAACTATGCTTGGATAAAACAGAACCCATGTATAGTTTCCTGTAGCTTTCGAACCACATCATATCAGCATTGAATTCCCCCGTTGCCACTGTTCTGATATCTGATAAGACAAACACGTTGAAGGCTTGCATGCAAATTAGCAATTCCATAACATAAGAATCCAGGTGGTTGTCATGAGAGGCAAACATAGATGAATAATAAACTCTCCCTCAGTGTGCTGGTTGTTCTTAGTACACTGAAAAAGTGACTTTCTGTCCAGTAAATATTACCTCGTTATTATGCAATTTACTGCAAATTGTTACGCAAGTCTCTTTACTTCAAAATGACACCTTTTATTTAATGACTTAGAATTCATTTGTAAATCTATATCCATCAAAATATAAGTAAATACAATTCATCTTACCAAATATTACTAACAAAACAACTTGCATGTAATACGTACTAGGATATAAGGAGTAAACTTGGTGGTTTTTTCCTTGCCTGACCATGTTTAGGTCAGAAATGGAAAATATTGTTTACTTGTTGTGTGGTTTGTTGCATTGTTGCCTTGCAACAAGAAGGTTCTGGGTTTGATTCCCAGTCCAGGGTCTTTCTGCATGGTTTGCATGTTCTCCCCATGCATAGAGGGGTTCTCTCCGGGTACTCTCATCTACTCCCACTGTCCCAAACATGACTGTTAGGTTCATTGACTTCTCTTAATTATCCTTGTGTGTTTGGCCGCATGTCTCTGTGCTTTCCTGCTTAAAATTTACTAGCAAAACAAAACATCTTTTTCTGATAAGGTTAATTTGGTAGTGAAATGTACTTTAGTTTGTTTGTTAAAGCAACTCTTCTTAGTAAGTAAATTCAACTTAGATTTTTATTGAGTAAAATTTACATTAAATTTCTATGTGGAAAAAGTTACCTAGCTTTTTCTAAATGTTTTTCAGTGTATAGCCGTTCTGACCCGTTTTCTGTGTAAATATGTATTTCATAGGGTGGTAAGATCTCTGTTTCTGCTATTATGGTGCATGAGGGGTTTGGAAGGTTAACCTGTCATTTCTGGATTGAAAACAAAAGAAAATAAAGCTCTCAGTTTGAATGACGCTGTCTTGTTGCCGTTTATTGTCAACTGAAAATAAAACATGTTTCCACTGTTTCATAGTGATGCATGATGTGATGATGCTATCTATTACTGTCTGTTTGCATAAACAGCAGCTCCTCTCTTATTTTGGCCCATTTATCTTTTCAATTTCCTGGTTTAGCCTTGTTAGCCTGCAGGGGGCTGATGATGCGCAGAAAATAATATTCAGCCCATATAGACAAGATTTTATTGGAAAGACATCTGTTTGTCATGAGTAAGCAAGCTTGCTCTTTTATTTTTGTTAATTTATCAGAATGCAGTGTTTGGAAGACAGTGTTTTCTGTGTGCATGTGTGCTGTCATACAGACTTCCTGTCTGTTGGGCTGGGACTACCACAGCTTCCCTTTCTGTCATCATCTGCCGCTCTTTTTAGTCAGTGTTGTAGTTACGCTCCGCTGCAGGTTTGGAACCTGACTAATGACTTCAGGAATCTAACAGAAGTGTTAATCCTGACCAAGGTAAGAATTTTCATGGTAGAAGTTTGTTTTCCTTGCAGTTACACATCTCTGTTTAGTTCAAAAGAGCTGGAGGGTAAAAGGTTATCTATCTTTATGGCTGTCAAACAGTTGGGTAACACCCTGTTCAGAAACGGGCTAATGATAGCAAGCGAGTATGGAAGTCATTCTGCAGGTGTATCATATACAGTAACATTGATACCCACCTGCTGTGGTTCAAACTTTAAATCTCCTTAAGTTTCTAAGGTATTTGCATTGCTTTTTTGTGATTTGGAAAGAGGATAATTCATTAGTTTGTAGTTCCGGTGAGTCACTAATTCAGAGAATTACTCCATCAGTTACAGCTGGATCTTCTATGGTATATTTCCCTGGCGTTGAACAGGTAAAGATTGAAATTCTTGCCCAGTCTTCTTTGCAAAGCAGCTGATCTTCAGCCCGATTGGTTGAAGAGTATCTAAACAGTTATTTTAAAGAGTTTTCCTTTGTTTTTAAATCTGGACTTTGACTAGGCCATTCAAACACAATGATAGCAGTCTTATATCCAAAGTTGTAGCTGTGTGTGTTTATGTATTGCTCTAAGGGTGATTTTCTAATAGGGTTTCTTCCAGACTTCACCTATTTATAGCTCCACTATCTTCCTATCAACTCTGCTTGAGAAAAGTATCCATACAGCAAAATGCTGCCACCACCTGTTTCTGGAACCGTGTCTGATCAGGGTGATGTGTGGCTTAATTATGAATGAAGGCCAATACATTGTATTTTGGTCTCATCAGACCAGAGCAACTTCTTGCAAATTTAAACTCTGTGTCTTTTATTCTTTGAAGCAAAACCGTAAATAAAACTTCTTCTTCTAAAACTTTTTTTAAATATTGATTTTATGATCTACCTGCCAAACCGTTCAGTTTAGATCAGCCACTGTTTCTTGCTTGATTGGACCTTTAAAGAGTTTTTTATGACTAAACCTCACCTCAATTTTTTTCCAACTTCATCCGTAATCCGTCTGCTGTGACCCTCAGTCTTAAAGATGCTGTTTGTTCCCTAAAACTTTTGAACTATCCTCTGAAAACCCCACAGCTCTGCTGTAGTTACACTAGGCAAAATATGATGCGTGACTAGACTATATTTAATAGATAAATACATTCTGAGGGCAGTTATGTGTATTTGACTTATTATTTGTATTTGGTAGGTTTTTATGTTTAAGGAAAATGGTTGTTTTTTTACAACAAAAAAACATGGTGGTTGTGTTCATAGGTATATTTTTCAATCCAATCAAACTTTATTTGTTAAGTATTTATAAAACAACCACAGCTGTACAGAAAAAATACATAAAACATTACAGATAAAAAAAACTGTTAAAACATTGATAAAAGTAACATTCACATGATCAAAGCAATAACATTGGGCAAAAGATAAAAGGAATAAAAGGATAAAATAAAGCCCTCTATCTTGCTAAGCCAAAGCGAAAAGGTGGGTTTGGACAAGATATTTAAAAACCATCAGAGAAGAGGCCTTCCTCATGTGCTGCTGGTCATTCCAGAGCTTTGGAGCGGCAACAGTAAAAGCCCAGTCTCCTCCGTGGTTCTGCATAGTTCTTAAAATTTAATAGGTCAGAGCGTTGGCACAGTAAGGAGTAAAACTGGGGTTTGCTATTCTGCATTATTATAAGAACACTTATAGCAATATAAGAATCTTTACCAAATCAAATCACAGTACTGCTTTAAGTTGCCATGTTCTTCTTGTTTGCGCCGATCCAGCAAGTATGACCATGAAGTTTTAAAGCAACTGAGACCAGGTTGCTCCCTCTGCATATGATTCTTCCTGGAATGAGCTGTCATATATCTGTTCAAAGATTTTAATAAGCAGTCTGGGCTGTTAAATGTGCTGGAGTTGTGTTTTCTTCTGTTTGAATGCGCTGTAGAGTTGAGCATTTGTGTATTTAATCTTGTGTAATCTCAGTGAATGAGCAGCAGGACGTATTAGTTGGATTACATGTGCCTAAGATTAACTACAAAAGCATCTGTTAAAGACTCAACCGTTGGCATGACTATGGCAAATACTAATGGGTTTAATGTTGCCCTTTCATTATGTGTCACTGCTGCTGTGCAACCAAAGATCATTGCTGCTCTTACTGTTGTATCAACAAGTAATGTTATGTTACGTGAATCAATATAGCAGTATGATAATAGGCCGGAAACAATGAGATTAATCGCTATCAATGGATCATTGAAATATTCTTTAACTAATTTAGTAATCGATTAATTGTTAAGTTGAGTATGCAGTTAGCTGAATGAGAGAACACGCTGTTAGCTCGCATTAAGGAGAGCAGACAAATTTTATATTTAGTTCTTCCTATGTTCTGTTTCTTTGTCTTGAATCATATTTTTGGTTATTATGAGAATTTGAGTATAGGACTATAGTTGGACAGTGCATATCCTGTGTGTTTCCATGTTCCATATTATTTTATATTCTGCTTGATTTTTTTTTTTTTTTTAAAGCTCCCAACTAATAATACATTATACAAAAATATTGTACTCATTCAGTCTGTAACTAAATTACTTCTAAATCCACTCTGTAATATTGAGCTGTTTTGATTTTCTAACACAGATCAGGTGCATTAGGAATTTTAGAAATGTAGGCAAAGTGACAATATTCATATAATTTATTTTCTCTGTTTTATCTGATCTGTATGTTTTAGCCATGGCTCGTAGGAGTTCCCGCCTGGTGTCTGGTGGCTACTATAATTCAGATGAGGAATCGGATTCAAGTAGTGTGACCAACATATCCTACAGAGAAAACCCTGTCAAGTAAGGATCTTCTTGTTTATTTTCATCTTTGTCAAAGCATGGATTCTGGTTTGGGAGTCCAACGGATGATGTGACTCACACATGTAAACATTTTTGTTGTGCTTCTTTGTTTGTTTAGGGTTTTCAAGAAGAAGTCGGGTGCCCGCAAGTCTGCGTCCCGCACCAACAGCAATGCCAGTTCTGCCCCTGAGACTCCAGTCACTCCAGGCCAGTATAGCACCCACATGTAGACCATATCACTTTAAACATTCAGATGATGAGCAGATTATATTTGTAGGACACCTTTTATATAGTTAAATGGAATATAAAAGTGTTTTACATTTTATAAACTAAAATAGTAAAAAAAACACATTCAGAAATTCCAGCAGAAAAAGTTAGCTCATTAAACAGAGTTTTTTTCTCCTCGATACCGACATGCAGCTGTGGTGACTAATCATTCTGTCATCAGTGAATTAAAAAAGAATTGATAATTGCAGAGTTGACTAATATATAATAATAATATAATATAGCCTAATGAAATGGACAATTGATTCTGAGTAACAACAAATGTAGTCATTTAGTGAAAGACTGGATTTGGATAACTGATGAATGATTGTGCAAGACTCCTATGTCAAGTCTGTAGCACTCATGAAATGTGTTTGTACCTGAGAGAAGATTGGAAATATCAGAAAATGGTGAATGCGACATTTTCTCCTAAATCACTCACAAACGATTTAATAACAAATTTGTGCGTATAAACACTACTAGCATATGGCTCAATATGTCTAGTATTATGTAAAACAGATGATAGACTATCATGTTTTAGGGTGAGATAACCTGTTGACAGATCTGGCCACTGTGCAAAAGAGGCAAGGAGTAATTTATTGTTAAAAAAAACATACAAACTCCCAAATGTTGTTTTTATTTATTAAGAGAAACTGCCTAAAATATAGGCAGTCATCATTCTACCTCCAAACTGAACACAGTATTAAAGTCTCTTAATTTTAATAATATCAATGGTAGGCCTAGATTTTAGGAGTTTTTTCTAACTCCCTTTTAGGGCTGAAACAATTAATCAGATTAATTGCTTATTTAAATGATTGTCAATTAATTTAGTAATCGATTAATCGTTAACTGGGGTCTAGAGACTCTAAGACATGGCTTTACCTGACAGGGCAATCCACCTAGAGCAGTAATTAGATCGAAATCGTAGAAAAAATATATATACATATTTTGCATTTAGAATCAAAAAATAATTGTCATGTCAATGTTCTCTATCTAGAACTTCTAGAGTGGAAAAGTTTTAGTTTAATTTATTTAAAAAATCTTCTTTAAGGAACCTTTACTATCCGATTATTAATTGATTAATTGAAAAATTGATTTGCAAAATAATCATTAGCTTCAGCTCTAATCCCATTTGTCTGTCCCTTTTATTCGTATCTTCATCTTCCTAATAATTTTGGTTTCTAGTTTTGGATATTTGGGAAGTTTAGTTGTGCCAGGAATTTAAGCTTTAGTATTCTTTTTACAATCCTGCAAAAAATATAAAGGGAATTCAAAGCATGTGGGACAGATTTTAAAGCTAGACATTTAGGCTATATGTCAGATGCTGATAAGTCTTCTCCCAAAATTCCAACCTGTAAACATAGATGTGCTGATCTAGGGCTGGGCGATATAGAAAAAAAGCTTATCGATAAAAAAAAATGCATATTGATCGATATCGATAATTATTGAAAAGATTTGAAACCATATTTTATGTGCAGCTCTGCCTGGACTTTTTATAATATTGCTAAATGATTTAATTTTAATAAAGAACACAAACACAGACCTTGAATTAAATCTTTATTTAACCAACTTTTTTAACCATAACAGAATTGTTTTGAAGAAAAATAACTTAAGAGATCTGGGTTATGTTATTAAATACTGACAAAGAATAAACTAAAGTGACCAGAAAAGTGACCAAAATGAATATAACAAATAAATAAATCCCCCCGCCGCCCCCATTCTTCTAAGCTGAACCTGGTTCAGCTTAGTTTCCTGCTTTAACCTGAGTTATTACTTTGAAGTTGCTGGCCCCTCAGCATTTTTCTCTCAATTGTTAGAACTACGTGGGAAACTGCCCAGAACTGAAAATATATATATATTTTCCCGAATTTCCCGAAGATTCCTCGGAGGAGAGCCACGCCGGGGCCTACACAGCTCGTACTCCTGCGGGTGTGAGCGGCTGAGATGATAAAAAAAAAAAAAAAAGTTGGTTGTGTTATCAGACTTTGTTTTCACTGGTTCCCTACAAATTATACAGATGACTATGGTTTGTTTTTTGTCCGACTTGCCATAACCGAAATACTTCCAAACTGGCGAACTACAAAAACCCTTCTTTGGAACAATTTCCTCCGACTCTCCTTGCTGCAACATCTTCATGTGCTCTGTGTTGTGGTTTGAGAGGGCGGCGCTTGGTGACGGCTTGCCTGGGTCCGTGATTGTGATTGGTTGGGAGGAAGCAGTGACTAGCATAAACCTACATGCTAGGCTACAATGAGAAGGAAGGAAAACAGCGTTTCTTTTTTATCAAACTTTTATCGACTCTCTTTTTTTCTATTGCGCCACACGTATATCGATCAATATACACTATATTGCCAAAAGTATTTGCTCACCTGCCTTGACTCACATATGAGCTTAAGTGACATCCCGTTCCTAATCCATAGGGTTCAATATGACGTCGGTCCACCCTTTGCAGCTAGAACAGCTTCAACTCTTCTGGGAAGGCTGTCCACAAGGTTTAGGAGTGTGTTTATGGGAATTTTTGACCATTCTTCCAGAAGCGCATTTGTGAGGTCGCACACTGATGTTGGACGAGAAGGCCTGGCTCTCAGTCTCCGCTCTAATTCATCCCAAAGGTGTTCTATCGGGTTGAGGTCAGCACTCTGTGCAGGCCAGTCAAGTTCATCCACACCAGACTCTGTCATCCATGTCTTTATGGACCTTGCTTTGTGCACTGGTGCACAGTCATGTTGGAAGAGGAAGGGGCCAGCTCCAAACTGTTCCCACAAAGTTGGGAGCATGGAATTGTCCAAAATGTCTTGGTATGCTGAAGCATTCAGAGTTCCTTTCACTGGAACTAAGGGGCCAAGCCCAGCTCCTGAAAAACAACCCCACACCATAATCCCCCCTCCATCAAACTTTACACTTGGCACAATGCAGTCAGACAAGTACCGTTCTCCTGGCAACCGCCAAACCCAGACCCGTCCATCAGATTGCCAGATGGAGAAGCGCGATTCGTCACTCCAGAGAACGCGTCTCCACTGCTCTAGAGTCCAGTGGCGGCGTGCTTTACACCACCGCATCCGACGCTTTGCATTGCACTTGGTTATGTATGGCTTGGATGCAGCTGCTCGACCATGGAAACCCATTCCATGAAGCTCTCTGCGCACTGTTCTTGAGCTAATCTGAAGGCCACATGAAGTTTGGAGGTCTGTAGTGATTGACTCTGCAGAAAGTTGGCGACCTCTTCGCACTATGCGCTTCAGCATCCGCTGACCCCGCTCCGTCAGTTTACGTGGCCTACCACTTCGTGGCTGAGTTGCTGTCGTTCCCAAACACTTCCATTTTCTTATAATACAGCTGACAGTTGACTGTGGAATATTTAGGAGCGAGGAAATTTCACGACTGGATTTGTTGCACAGGTGGCATCCTATCACAGTTCCACGCTGGAATTCACTGAGCTCCTGAGAGCGACCCATTCTTTCACAAATGTTTGTAAAAACAGTCTGCATGCCTAGGTGCTTGAATTTATACACCTGTGGCCATGGAAGTGATTGGAACACCTGATTCCAATAATTTGGATGGGTGAGCAAATACTTTTGGCAATATAGTGTATATCGTTATTGAATTATCGCCCAGCCCTATGCTGATCACTTATTCATGTCAACATATTCACATTTTGATCTCTAGAAAAAAAAAAGTGTAAAACCAGCAGATCATTTTCTTCAGATTAGGTTCTGATTGTCTGTAGTGTGAAATTTAAATCTATTTAAATATTTTTTCATGGTACAGCATGAGTTTCTTGCCAACATCTGACTTCTTGTCTTTGTTTCCTTACAGGTCTGAGTCCAGTAAGCAGCCCTCTAAGAAGTCCCCCTCAGCCCACCATAAGGACCGTCCCTGACCCCCCTGCTGCTCCAACCCCTCGGCCAGCTCTGACTCCATCATCCACCAATTGTCACATGCGATGCCATTCCAAAACCCCAGAGAAGAGCTCTCATGCTGGCCCTCACAGCTCTGGTCTGCTGGGTTTACACAAACACAAGGAGCCAGGTCAGAGTGGTGTGGACAGCTCAGGGTACTCTTCATCTGAGGGCCAATACAGGAAGCCTTTACCTGTCACCAGTACACCAAGGAGAACCAGCAGCAGTAGCGGTGCAGCTCTTGGTCCAGGATTCAAAAGCAGAATCAGTGATGCCTTTTTCCATCTAATGGGTGAGAACTACATCTTTTCTGTGTGAAGCCTTGTATTCCTGGAGAATTCAAATGAAATGATTTTTCTGTACTTTGTGACAGATTCAGCCTCAGTGATGGCGGCAAATGCACACAAAAAAGTCCTTCATGTCACATCTACAGGTTTGTTTTGTTTTTCAGTTTGTCTTCATATATTTTTTCTCATAAAAGTTTTTCTTGGAAATGTTTTCATTCTGTCTACATGCAACATGTTTTTTTACATATATGCCCTTTTACATCCTAGCGTGTCTGTGAAAATCATTCTTGTCCTTACAGCTAATGCATCAGTCAGTAAGCGGATGAAAAAGGCTTGTGGTCTGGCTCTCCTGCTCCTCTTAATACTTCTGTGTAAGTAACATATTCAGCCTTCCTGTTGTCTGGTTAATGTTCCAACCGCATGGTAAAATTAACTCATCTGTCAAGGACATTGGTGGAGATTTCTGCAATTTGAATCACTGTTTGCCATTTGTGATTTTTTTTTTTTTTACTGAAAGTAGAAGACACCCTTTTGCAGCCTGCACGCTCTGCCAGAGCTACTGTCGTGTGAGTGGTATAGGTTTATCAAGAGCAGGGTTTTCCCCAGGAAATCAGAGTAGGTGGTGGGTTCAGCCGTGCTTCGTGTGCCACCTCACTGGGACTGAGTGTGTCACGCAAAAGCTAAACGTCTCTGATCTTGGGGTCCGGCTACTTTGATCTGAAGTATTGTCCCTCCTGTTTATTTTTTTTTTCAGGTCTTTGGTTGCTTCTTCCTTTGTTCACCTCTTTCATCTCCCTCATGACCACAAAGTCTCCATCACAAACTCAACCCAAGGTTCAGCCTCTTATCCCCACTCCCAGCGTTCCTCCTCAACCCAACATCATACCCTCACCTGGGCTGGTACGGCTCAACTACAGCTTGTGTGTATCTCACTGTCTGTCTTGGTTCATATGATTTCTATTTTTCTGTAAAATTGATTCTCCCATTTTACAGATTTGTTCTGTAAGACACGAAAGAATGTTAAATCCCCAAACAAATTGTGATAATGGGGAGTAAACAGCATATAAAAAAGGCTATTATTGCATTAGTTTTGGGGAGGAACTCTTTTCATATATTAACTTTTTGGAAACTTGAATTTTTTTTTTTGTAACAGTGTCCTGTCTGGCAATGTGGCAATAAGAATAATTGTCTTGATGCCAAAAAGAGCCCAACAGATTTTACTTTCACAAGTGTAGCAGTATGGCAATTGCCATATTGCTCCACTTGTTTCATGCATATAAATTGCTTTATTATAATTATGCAGGGAGTTTTACAGTTTATATGGACACTGCAATGCAAATAGGACAGAAGAAGAAAAAGAAAAGAAAAAAAAAGAAAGCGTTTCAAATGGAAACTTGAATTTAACTTTAGTGCAGACCTCATTTTCCCACAGTTACGGTCAGAGTTCAAAGTAGTGAAAATCAAGGATGACCAAATTCAGTACTTCACATTTTTAATGAAGCAACTTGATGTACCACAGTTTAAACCTCTGCAAAGCATTACTTAAAGGTATAGTGGATGGCTTCCTTTTTCCGGGTGGATCATCAAAATAAGTGGTCCTACTAATTATCAATCATTCTAGTGATACGTTTACGTAAGGCCTCCTTATATGCTCGTCCCCATTTTCACTTAGTGGTGGTAAGTCTGACATAGAGGAAAAATTGCATATCTTCATTTGGAAAGTAAGCTTGTATGAGCGATACAAACAGCAACTATTAATCAGAGCGTGCACGAGGAGAATTGGGCTCGCGCACGCTCTCGCACACGTTTAAAAGGCGTTGCCTCTTGGGAGCAGGTACAGGGTTGTGCATGAGCATTTTTTATTTTAAGTCAAGAGGGTGGGTCTTTTCAAACATTTTCGAAAATCCTCCATTTTACCTTTAATTATATTTATTAATGTTTCATTTCCACAATCAAACATGGAGGTCTTAGTATTACAGTCTGGGCTACTTCAAGACTGATTAATTGCTGTAATGAATAATGAAATCTGCTGTCTTGCTGAAATTGCTGACGAGAATGTTTGTCCATTTGCTTTTGGCAATAAGATCAAGCTCACTTAGATATTTCAGCAAGACAGTAAAAGCAAATTAGTCTTGTCAAAGTGAAAATTGTCAAAGTGAAAATTTATTTATTCAAATGCCCTCAATTGTAATGTCTTTGTTTCCAAATAGAAGCTGGTTTTTGCATTGATTTGAAGAAAAACGGACGAAGAGGATAAATTCATTTTCATAGCAGATGTTGGCAGATGTTGGTCTCATTGTCGCAAAAGTGTCATGTGTTTTAGGTTTGCTCACACTGCTTTTGTTGTCTTGTTTTCCACCTTCATATGATTTAAAGTCATCTTTCTTTTTAACCAGGATCCAGTTGTAATTTCTGCTGCTGTAGAAGCAAAGATGCAGCAGTTTCTGGTAAGGCACATAAACACAAAAGAATGTTTTGGTTTTCTAAACTTACAAACTGTAATAAATGTTTGTTTTTGCCTTTTTGCAGATGGAGCTTCAGCTTAAACAGGATGAGCTTCTCTCCCAGGTTAGTTTCATTTATTTTTTTGTTCATCTTTTTTATTTTAATTTTCTAACAGCTTATAAAACAATACAAGAGAGTGATGGTATAGGATTGTGTTTTTGTTATTAAAAATTATTAAGAACCCATAACATGATAAATCACCACAGACTTGCTTTTCTAGCATTAAAGGTAATTAAATATGCATTTAAAGGGCTGTAAATTCAGTTTCCTCTTTTTTGTGTTTTGTTGAAGAAACTTTTAGATTCGACTTAATGACTCCATTTCCCATGCACGCATCATGAAACAAGAAAACTGAAAATGATGCAATTTTATCTCCTGAAGAAACTTTGTTTTTAACTAGACTGGAGGCACAAGGTTAAACTTCACATCAAAAAATTAGCTGAAAAAATCACAATCTGATCTTAATCTGATCAACGTTTTCTATTGTTTGTAAAATAAAATCATCTAGTTAATTAAGTTTACACTCACATTAACAATACAAATAAGGTTACAGTATGGCTACATCTAGTGCAAAAATTATGTAATTGCAGGTTGATAGTTTCTATTGCTTTGGATAAACTCTGGTCCGCTATTCTTTGAATTCAGTTAATTTGGAGGATCTTCGAACCTGTGAATTTTCTAAGATCATGCCACAGTTTCCCTGTAGGATTTAAATCGCTCCATAATCTGTATTATGTGTTTGAGCCATTCATCTAAGAGGGTATGAGTTTAAGGTCACTGGATAGAAAGCTTAGATTATAGTTGGATAAATTATGGTCAAATTCCAGGTCCTAAAAGCAGCATAGATACCCAGCGCATCAATCTACATCACAGAGCTTTGCTCCAAATTCTGCTTTTTCTCAAATGCTGTGATAGTTTGAGTACAGATCAAACAGCATACACACCTTCCTAAGGTTCCCCTATTGTTTAGCCAGACTAATATTTTTTTTTATGCTCCAGGGATCATCAAGTTTTTCCCCTGTTAAACGTACAACAGGCCTTTTGGGGTTTTTTTTGCTTTGTTTTGTTTTGTTTTTTACCATCAGATTTTTCTGTTGTAGGACTGCTGGATTTTTATTCCAGTT
>JARPUW010000659.1:0-28000 GCA_030533445.1 Cyprinodon diabolis | reverse complement strand
AGTGAGGACACGATGCTGGTTCTAACGTTCCACCACAGTGAGGACACTATGCTGGTTCTACCTTTCCACCACAGTGAGGACACTATGCTGGTTCTACCTTTCCACCACAGTGAGGACACTATACAGCTTCTACCTTTCCACCACAGTGAGTTCACTATGCAGGTTCTAACTTTCCATCACAGTGAGGACACTATACTGTTTCTAACTTTCCACCACAGTGAGGACACTATACTGTTTCTAACTTTCCACCACAGTGAGGACACTATACTGGTTCTAACTTTCCACCACAATGAGGACACTATACTGGCTCTACATTTCCACCACAGTGAGGACACTATGCTGGTTCCAACTTTCCACCACAGTAAGGACACTATGCTGTTTCTACCTTCCACCACAGTGAGGACACTATACTGGTTCTTCCTTTCCACCACAGTGAGGACACTATGCCAATTCAACCTTTCCACCACAGTGAGGACACTATGCTGGTTCCAACTTTCCACCACAGTGAGAACACTAAGCTGGTTCCAACTTTGCACCACAGTAAGGACACTATGCTGGTTCTAACTTTCCACCACAGTGAGGACACTATACTGTTTCTACCTTTCCACCACAGTGAGGACACTATACAGGTTCTAACTTTCCACCACAGTAAGGACACTATTCTGGTTCCAACTTTCCACCACAGTAAGGACACTATACTGGTTCTACCTTTCTACCACAGTGAGGACACTATACTGGTTCTACCTTTCCACCACAGAGAGGACACTATGCTGGTTCAAACTATCCACCACAGTGAGGACACTATACTGGTTCTACCTTTCCACCACAGTGAGGAAACTATGCTGGTTCCAACTTTCCACCACAGTGAGGACACTATACTGGTTCTCACTTTCCACCACAGTGAGAACACTATGCTGGTTCCAACTTTCCACCACAGTAAGGACACTATGCTGGTTCTAACTTTCCACCACAGTGAGGACACTATACTGGTTCTACCTTTCCACCACAGTGAGTTCACTATGCAGGTTCTAACTTTCCATCACAGTGAGGACACTATACTGGTTCTAACTTTCCACCACAGTGAGGACACTATACTGGTTCTAACTTTCCACCACAGTGAGGACACTATACTGGTTCTACCTTTCCACCACAATGAGGACACTATACTGGTTCTACCTTTCCACCACAGTGAGGACACTATGCTGGTTCTAACGTTCCACCACAGTGAGGACACTATGCTGGTTCTACCTTTCCACCACAGTGAGGAAACTATGCTGATTCTACCTTTCCACCACAGTGAGGACACTATGCTGGTTAGACCTTTCCACCACAGTGAGGACACTATGCTGGTTCTACCTTTCCACCTCAGTGAGGACACTATGCTGGTTCTAACTTTTCACCACAGTGAGGACACTATGCTGTTTCTACCTTCCACCACAGTGAGGACACTATACTGGTTCTTCCTTTCCACCACAGTGAGGACACTATGCCAGTTCAACCTTTCCACCACAGTGAGGACATTATGCTGGTTCCAACTTTCCACCACAGTGAGGACACTATGCTGGTTCTACCTTTCCACCACAGTGAGGAAACTATACTGGTTCTACCTTTCCACCACAGTAAGGACACTATGCTGGTTCTACCTTTCCACCACAGTGAGGACACTATACTGGTTCTACCTTTCCACCACAGTGAGGACACTATGCTAGTTCTACCTTTCCACCACAGTGAGAACACTAAGCTGGTTCCAACTTTCCACCACAGTAAGGACACTATGCTGGTTCTAACTTTCCACCACAGTGAGGACACTATACTGGTTCTACCTTTCCACCACAGTGAGGACACGATGCTGGTTCTAACGTTCCACCACAGTGAGGACACTATACTGGTTCCAACTTTCCACCACAGTAAGGAAACTATACTGGTTCTACCTTTCCACGACAGTGAGGACACTATAAGGGTTCTACCTCTACACCACAGTGAGGACACTATACTGGTTCTAACTTTCCACCACAGTGAGGACACTATACTGGTTTTACCTTTCCACCACAGTGAGGACACTATGCTGGGTCCAACTTTCCACCACAGTGAGGACACTATACTGGTTCTCACTTTCCACCACAGTGCGAACACTATGCTGGTTCCAACTTTCCACCACAGTAAGGACACTATGCTGGTTCCAACTTTCCACCACAGTGAGGACACTATACTGGTTCTACCTTTCCACCACAGTGAGGACACGATGCTGGTTCTAATGTTCCACCACAGTGAGGACACTATGCTGGTTCTACCTTTCCACCACAGTGAGGAAACTATGCTGGTTCTACCTTTCCACCACAGTGAGGACACTATACAGCTTCTACCTTTCCACCACAGTGAGTTCACTATGCAGGTTCTAACTTTCCATCACAGTGAGGACACTATGCTGGTTCCCACTTTCCACCACAGTGAGGACACTATGCTGGTTCCAACTTTCCACCACAGTAAGGACACTATGCTGGTTCTAACTTTTCACCACAGTGAGGACACTATACTGGTTCTACCTTTCCACCACAGTGAGGACATTATACTGGTTCTACCTTTCCACCACAGTGAGGACACTATGCTGGTTCTACCTTTCCACCACAGTGAGGAAACTATACTGGTTCTACCTTTCCACCACAGTGAGGACACTATTCTGGTTCTACCTTTCCACCACAGTGAGGACACTATGCTGGTTCTAACTTTTCACCACAGTGATGACACTATACTGGTTCTACCTTTCCACCACAGTTAGGACACTTTACTGGTTCCAACTTTCCAAAACAGTGAGGACACTATGCTAGTTCTACCTTTCCACCACAGTGAAAACAGTAAGCTGGTTCCAACTTTCCACCACAATAAGGACACTATGCTGGTTCTAACTTTCCACCACAGTGAGGACACTATACTGGTTCTACCTTTCCACCACTGTGAGGACACTATACAGGTTCTCACTTTCCACCACAGTAAGGACACTATTCTGGTTCCAACTTTGCACCACAGTAAGGACACTATGCTGGTTCCAACTTTCCACCACAGTGAGGACACTATACTGGTTCCAACTTTCCACCACAGTAAGGAAACTATACTGGTTCTACCTTTCCACCACAGTGAGGACACTATAAGGGTTCTACCTCTACACCACAGTGAGGACACTATACTGGTTCTAACTTTCCACCACAGTGAGGACACTATACTGGTTCTACCTTTCCACCACAGAGAGGACACTATGCTGGTTCCAACTTTCCACCACAGTGAGGACACTATACTGGTTCTACCTTTCCACCACAGAGAGGACACTATGCTGGTTCCAACTTTCCACCACAGTGAGGACACTATACTGGTTCTAACTTTCCACCACAGTGAGGACACTATACTGGTTCTACCTTTCAACCACAGTGAGGACACTATACTGGTTTTACCTTTCCACCACAGTGAGGACACTATGCTGGTTCCAACTTTCCACCACAGTAAGGACACTATGCTGGTTCCAACTTTCCACCACAGTGAGGACACTATACTGGTTCTACCTTTCCACCACAGTGAGGACACGATGCTGGTTCTAACGTTCCACCACAGTGAGGACACTATGCTGGTTCTACCTTTCCACCACAGTGAGGAAACTATGCTGGTTCTACCTTTCCACCACAGTGAGGACACTATGCTGGTTCCAACTTTCCACCACAGTGAGGACACTATACTGGTTCTACCTTTCCACCACAGTGAGGAAACTATGCTGGTTCTACCTTTCCACCACAGTGAGGACACTATGCTGGTTCCAACTTTCCACCACAGTAAGGACACTATGCTGGTTCCAACTTTCCACCACAGTGAGGACACTATACTGGTTCTACCTTTCCACCACAGTGAGGACACGATGCTGGTTCTAACGTTCCACCACAGTGAGGACACTATGCTGGTTCTACCTTTCCACCACAGTGAGGAAACTATGCTGGTTCTACCTTTCCACCACAGTGAGGACACTATGCTGGTTCCAACTTTCCACCACAGTAAGGACACTATGCTGGTTCCAACTTTCCACCACAGTGAGGACACTATACTGGTTCTACCTTTCCACCACAGTGAGGACACGATGCTGGTTCTAACGTTCCACCACAGTGAGGACACTATGCTGGTTCTACCTTTCCACCACAGTGAGGACACTATGCTGGTTCTACCTTTCCACCACAGTGAGGACACTATACAGCTTCTACCTTTCCACCACAGTGAGTTCACTATGCAGGTTCTAACTTTCCATCACAGTGAGGACACTATACTGTTTCTAACTTTCCACCACAGTGAGGACACTATACTGTTTCTAACTTTCCACCACAGTGAGGACACTATACTGGTTCTAACTTTCCACCACAATGAGGACACTATACTGGCTCTACATTTCCACCACAGTGAGGACACTATGCTGGTTCCAACTTTCCACCACAGTAAGGACACTATGCTGTTTCTACCTTCCACCACAGTGAGGACACTATACTGGTTCTTCCTTTCCACCACAGTGAGGACACTATGCCAATTCAACCTTTCCACCACAGTGAGGACACTATGCTGGTTCCAACTTTCCACCACAGTGAGAACACTAAGCTGGTTCCAACTTTGCACCACAGTAAGGACACTATGCTGGTTCTAACTTTCCACCACAGTGAGGACACTATACTGTTTCTACCTTTCCACCACAGTGAGGACACTATACAGGTTCTAACTTTCCACCACAGTAAGGACACTATTCTGGTTCCAACTTTCCACCACAGTAAGGACACTATACTGGTTCTACCTTTCTACCACAGTGAGGACACTATACTGGTTCTACCTTTCCACCACAGAGAGGACACTATGCTGGTTCAAACTTTCCACCACAGTGAGGACACTATACTGGTTCTACCTTTCCACCACAGTGAGGAAACTATGCTGGTTCCAACTTTCCACCACAGTGAGGACACTATACTGGTTCTCACTTTCCACCACAGTGAGAACACTATGCTGGTTCCAACTTTCCACCACAGTAAGGACACTATGCTGGTTCTAACTTTCCACCACAGTGAGGACACTATACTGGTTCTACCTTTCCACCACAGTGAGGACATTATACTGGTTCTACCTTTCCACCACAGTGAGGACACTATGCTGGTTCCAACTTTCCACCACAGTGAGGACACTATACTGGTTCCAACTTTCCACCACAGTAAGGAAACTATACTGGTTCTACCTTTCCACGACAGTGAGGACACTATAAGGGTTCTACCTCTACACCACAGTGAGGACACTATACTGGTTCTAACTTTCCACCACAGTGAGGACACTATACTGGTTCTACCTTTCCACCACAGTGAGGACACTATACTGGTTCTAACTTTCCACCACAGTGAGGACACTATACTGGTTCTACCTTTCCACCACAGAGAGGACACTATACTGGTTCAAACTTTCCACCACAGTGAGGACACTATACTGGTTCTAACTTTCCACCACAGTGAGGACACTATACTGGTTCTACCTTTCTACCACAGTGAGGACACTATACTGGTTCTACCTTTCCACCACAGTGAGGAAACTATGCTGGTTCCAACTTTCCACCACAGTGAGGACACTATACTGGTTCTCACTTTCCACCACAGTGAGAACACTATGCTGGTTCCAACTTTCCACCACAGTAAGGACACTATGCTGGTTCTAACTTTCCACCACAGTGAGGACACTATACTGGTTCTACCTTTCCACCACAGTGAGTTCACTATGCAGGTTCTAACTTTCCATCACAGTGAGGACACTATACTGGTTCTAACTTTCCACCACAGTGAGGACACTATACTGGTTCTAACTTTCCACCACAGTGAGGACACTATACTGGTTCTACCTTTCCACCACAGTGAGGACACTATACTGGTTCTACCTTTCCACCACAGTGAGGACACGATGCTGGTTCTAACGTTCCACCACAGTGAGGACACTATGCTGGTTCTACCTTTCCACCACAGTGAGGAAACTATGCTGGTTCTACCTTTCCACCACAGTGAGGACACTATGCTGGTTCTACCTTTCCACCACAGTGAGGACACTATGCTGGTTCTAACTTTTCACCACAGTGAGGACACTATACTGGTTCTACCTTTCCACCACAGTGAGGACACTATGCTGGTTCTAACTTTTCACCACAGTGAGGACACTATACTGGTTCTACCTTTCCACCACAGTGAGGACATTATACTGGTTCTACCTTTCCACCACAGTGAGGACACTATGCTGGTTCTACCTTTCCACCACAGTGAGGAAACTATACTGGTTCTACCTTTCCACCACAGTGAGGACACTATTCTGGTTCTACCTTTCCACCACAGTGAGGACACTATGCTGGTTCTAACTTTTCACCACAGTGATGACACTATACTGGTTCTACCTTTCCACCACAGTTAGGACACTTTACTGGTTCCAACTTTCCAAAACAGTGAGGACACTATGCTAGTTCTACCTTTCCACCACAGTGAAAACAGTAAGCTGGTTCCAACTTTCCACCACAATAAGGACACTATGCTGGTTCTAACTTTCCACCACAGTGAGGACACTATACTGGTTCTACCTTTCCACCACTGTGAGGACACTATACAGGTTCTCACTTTCCACCACAGTAAGGACACTATTCTGGTTCCAACTTTGCACCACAGTAAGGACACTATGCTGGTTCCAACTTTCCACCACAGTGAGGACACTATACTGGTTCCAACTTTCCACCACAGTAAGGAAACTATACTGGTTCTACCTTTCCACCACAGTGAGGACACTATAAGGGTTCTACCTCTACACCACAGTGAGGACACTATACTGGTTCTAACTTTCCACCACAGTGAGGACACTATACTGGTTCTACCTTTCCACCACAGAGAGGACACTATGCTGGTTCCAACTTTCCACCACAGTGAGGACACTATACTGGTTCTACCTTTCCACCACAGAGAGGACACTATGCTGGTTCCAACTTTCCACCACAGTGAGGACACTATACTGGTTCTAACTTTCCACCACAGTGAGGACACTATACTGGTTCTACCTTTCAACCACAGTGAGGACACTATACTGGTTTTACCTTTCCACCACAGTGAGGACACTATGCTGGTTCCAACTTTCCACCACAGTAAGGACACTATGCTGGTTCCAACTTTCCACCACAGTGAGGACACTATACTGGTTCTACCTTTCCACCACAGTGAGGACACGATGCTGGTTCTAACGTTCCACCACAGTGAGGACACTATGCTGGTTCTACCTTTCCACCACAGTGAGGAAACTATGCTGGTTCTACCTTTCCACCACAGTGAGGACACTATGCTGGTTCCAACTTTCCACCACAGTGAGGACACTATACTGGTTCTACCTTTCCACCACAGTGAGGAAACTATGCTGGTTCTACCTTTCCACCACAGTGAGGACACTATGCTGGTTCCAACTTTCCACCACAGTAAGGACACTATGCTGGTTCCAACTTTCCACCACAGTGAGGACACTATACTGGTTCTACCTTTCCACCACAGTGAGGACACGATGCTGGTTCTAACGTTCCACCACAGTGAGGACACTATGCTGGTTCTACCTTTCCACCACAGTGAGGAAACTATGCTGGTTCTACCTTTCCACCACAGTGAGGACACTATGCTGGTTCCAACTTTCCACCACAGTAAGGACACTATGCTGGTTCCAACTTTCCACCACAGTGAGGACACTATACTGGTTCTACCTTTCCACCACAGTGAGGACACGATGCTGGTTCTAACGTTCCACCACAGTGAGGACACTATGCTGGTTCTACCTTTCCACCACAGTGAGGACACTATGCTGGTTCTACCTTTCCACCACAGTGAGGACACTATACAGCTTCTACCTTTCCACCACAGTGAGTTCACTATGCAGGTTCTAACTTTCCATCACAGTGAGGACACTATACTGTTTCTAACTTTCCACCACAGTGAGGACACTATACTGTTTCTAACTTTCCACCACAGTGAGGACACTATACTGGTTCTAACTTTCCACCACAATGAGGACACTATACTGGCTCTACATTTCCACCACAGTGAGGACACTATGCTGGTTCCAACTTTCCACCACAGTAAGGACACTATGCTGTTTCTACCTTCCACCACAGTGAGGACACTATACTGGTTCTTCCTTTCCACCACAGTGAGGACACTATGCCAATTCAACCTTTCCACCACAGTGAGGACACTATGCTGGTTCCAACTTTCCACCACAGTGAGAACACTAAGCTGGTTCCAACTTTGCACCACAGTAAGGACACTATGCTGGTTCTAACTTTCCACCACAGTGAGGACACTATACTGTTTCTACCTTTCCACCACAGTGAGGACACTATACAGGTTCTAACTTTCCACCACAGTAAGGACACTATTCTGGTTCCAACTTTCCACCACAGTAAGGACACTATACTGGTTCTACCTTTCTACCACAGTGAGGACACTATACTGGTTCTACCTTTCCACCACAGAGAGGACACTATGCTGGTTCAAACTTTCCACCACAGTGAGGACACTATACTGGTTCTACCTTTCCACCACAGTGAGGAAACTATGCTGGTTCCAACTTTCCACCACAGTGAGGACACTATACTGGTTCTCACTTTCCACCACAGTGAGAACACTATGCTGGTTCCAACTTTCCACCACAGTAAGGACACTATGCTGGTTCTAACTTTCCACCACAGTGAGGACACTATACTGGTTCTACCTTTCCACCACAGTGAGTTCACTATGCAGGTTCTAACTTTCCATCACAGTGAGGACACTATACTGGTTCTAACTTTCCACCACAGTGAGGACACTATACTGGTTCTAACTTTCCACCACAGTGAGGACACTATACTGGTTCTACCTTTCCACCACAATGAGGACACTATACTGGTTCTACCTTTCCACCACAGTGAGGACACTATGCTGGTTCTAACGTTCCACCACAGTGAGGACACTATGCTGGTTCTACCTTTCCACCACAGTGAGGAAACTATGCTGATTCTACCTTTCCACCACAGTGAGGACACTATGCTGGTTAGACCTTTCCACCACAGTGAGGACACTATGCTGGTTCTACCTTTCCACCTCAGTGAGGACACTATGCTGGTTCTAACTTTTCACCACAGTGAGGACACTATGCTGTTTCTACCTTCCACCACAGTGAGGACACTATACTGGTTCTTCCTTTCCACCACAGTGAGGACACTATGCCAGTTCAACCTTTCCACCACAGTGAGGACATTATGCTGGTTCCAACTTTCCACCACAGTGAGGACACTATGCTGGTTCTACCTTTCCACCACAGTGAGGAAACTATACTGGTTCTACCTTTCCACCACAGTAAGGACACTATGCTGGTTCTACCTTTCCACCACAGTGAGGACACTATACTGGTTCTACCTTTCCACCACAGTGAGGACACTATGCTAGTTCTACCTTTCCACCACAGTGAGAACACTAAGCTGGTTCCAACTTTCCACCACAGTAAGGACACTATGCTGGTTCTAACTTTCCACCACAGTGAGGACACTATACTGGTTCTACCTTTCCACCACAGTGAGGACACGATGCTGGTTCTAACGTTCCACCACAGTGAGGACACTATACTGGTTCCAACTTTCCACCACAGTAAGGAAACTATACTGGTTCTACCTTTCCACGACAGTGAGGACACTATAAGGGTTCTACCTCTACACCACAGTGAGGACACTATACTGGTTCTAACTTTCCACCACAGTGAGGACACTATACTGGTTTTACCTTTCCACCACAGTGAGGACACTATGCTGGGTCCAACTTTCCACCACAGTGAGGACACTATACTGGTTCTCACTTTCCACCACAGTGCGAACACTATGCTGGTTCCAACTTTCCACCACAGTAAGGACACTATGCTGGTTCCAACTTTCCACCACAGTGAGGACACTATACTGGTTCTACCTTTCCACCACAGTGAGGACACGATGCTGGTTCTAATGTTCCACCACAGTGAGGACACTATGCTGGTTCTACCTTTCCACCACAGTGAGGAAACTATGCTGGTTCTACCTTTCCACCACAGTGAGGACACTATACAGCTTCTACCTTTCCACCACAGTGAGTTCACTATGCAGGTTCTAACTTTCCATCACAGTGAGGACACTATGCTGGTTCCCACTTTCCACCACAGTGAGGACACTATGCTGGTTCCAACTTTCCACCACAGTAAGGACACTATGCTGGTTCTAACTTTTCACCACAGTGAGGACACTATACTGGTTCTACCTTTCCACCACAGTGAGGACATTATACTGGTTCTACCTTTCCACCACAGTGAGGACACTATGCTGGTTCTACCTTTCCACCACAGTGAGGAAACTATACTGGTTCTACCTTTCCACCACAGTGAGGACACTATTCTGGTTCTACCTTTCCACCACAGTGAGGACACTATGCTGGTTCTAACTTTTCACCACAGTGATGACACTATACTGGTTCTACCTTTCCACCACAGTTAGGACACTTTACTGGTTCCAACTTTCCAAAACAGTGAGGACACTATGCTAGTTCTACCTTTCCACCACAGTGAAAACAGTAAGCTGGTTCCAACTTTCCACCACAATAAGGACACTATGCTGGTTCTAACTTTCCACCACAGTGAGGACACTATACTGGTTCTACCTTTCCACCACTGTGAGGACACTATACAGGTTCTCACTTTCCACCACAGTAAGGACACTATTCTGGTTCCAACTTTGCACCACAGTAAGGACACTATGCTGGTTCCAACTTTCCACCACAGTGAGGACACTATACTGGTTCCAACTTTCCACCACAGTAAGGAAACTATACTGGTTCTACCTTTCCACCACAGTGAGGACACTATAAGGGTTCTACCTCTACACCACAGTGAGGACACTATACTGGTTCTAACTTTCCACCACAGTGAGGACACTATACTGGTTCTACCTTTCCACCACAGAGAGGACACTATGCTGGTTCCAACTTTCCACCACAGTGAGGACACTATACTGGTTCTACCTTTCCACCACAGAGAGGACACTATGCTGGTTCCAACTTTCCACCACAGTGAGGACACTATACTGGTTCTAACTTTCCACCACAGTGAGGACACTATACTGGTTCTACCTTTCAACCACAGTGAGGACACTATACTGGTTTTACCTTTCCACCACAGTGAGGACACTATGCTGGTTCCAACTTTCCACCACAGTAAGGACACTATGCTGGTTCCAACTTTCCACCACAGTGAGGACACTATACTGGTTCTACCTTTCCACCACAGTGAGGACACGATGCTGGTTCTAACGTTCCACCACAGTGAGGACACTATGCTGGTTCTACCTTTCCACCACAGTGAGGAAACTATGCTGGTTCTACCTTTCCACCACAGTGAGGACACTATGCTGGTTCCAACTTTCCACCACAGTGAGGACACTATACTGGTTCTACCTTTCCACCACAGTGAGGAAACTATGCTGGTTCTACCTTTCCACCACAGTGAGGACACTATGCTGGTTCCAACTTTCCACCACAGTAAGGACACTATGCTGGTTCCAACTTTCCACCACAGTGAGGACACTATACTGGTTCTACCTTTCCACCACAGTGAGGACACGATGCTGGTTCTAACGTTCCACCACAGTGAGGACACTATGCTGGTTCTACCTTTCCACCACAGTGAGGAAACTATGCTGGTTCTACCTTTCCACCACAGTGAGGACACTATGCTGGTTCCAACTTTCCACCACAGTAAGGACACTATGCTGGTTCCAACTTTCCACCACAGTGAGGACACTATACTGGTTCTACCTTTCCACCACAGTGAGGACACGATGCTGGTTCTAACGTTCCACCACAGTGAGGACACTATGCTGGTTCTACCTTTCCACCACAGTGAGGACACTATGCTGGTTCTACCTTTCCACCACAGTGAGGACACTATACAGCTTCTACCTTTCCACCACAGTGAGTTCACTATGCAGGTTCTAACTTTCCATCACAGTGAGGACACTATACTGTTTCTAACTTTCCACCACAGTGAGGACACTATACTGTTTCTAACTTTCCACCACAGTGAGGACACTATACTGGTTCTAACTTTCCACCACAATGAGGACACTATACTGGCTCTACATTTCCACCACAGTGAGGACACTATGCTGGTTCCAACTTTCCACCACAGTAAGGACACTATGCTGTTTCTACCTTCCACCACAGTGAGGACACTATACTGGTTCTTCCTTTCCACCACAGTGAGGACACTATGCCAATTCAACCTTTCCACCACAGTGAGGACACTATGCTGGTTCCAACTTTCCACCACAGTGAGAACACTAAGCTGGTTCCAACTTTGCACCACAGTAAGGACACTATGCTGGTTCTAACTTTCCACCACAGTGAGGACACTATACTCTTTCTACCTTTCCACCACAGTGAGGACACTATACAGGTTCTAACTTTCCACCACAGTAAGGACACTATTCTGGTTCCAACTTTCCACCACAGTAAGGACACTATACTGGTTCTACCTTTCTACCACAGTGAGGACACTATACTGGTTCTACCTTTCCACCACAGAGAGGACACTATGCTGGTTCAAACTTTCCACCACAGTGAGGACACTATACTGGTTCTACCTTTCCACCACAGTGAGGAAACTATGCTGGTTCCAACTTTCCACCACAGTGAGGACACTATACTGGTTCTCACTTTCCACCACAGTGAGAACACTATGCTGGTTCCAACTTTCCACCACAGTAAGGACACTATGCTGGTTCTAACTTTCCACCACAGTGAGGACACTATACTGGTTCTACCTTTCCACCACAGTGAGTTCACTATGCAGGTTCTAACTTTCCATCACAGTGAGGACACTATACTGGTTCTAACTTTCCACCACAGTGAGGACACTATACTGGTTCTAACTTTCCACCACAGTGAGGACACTATACTGGTTCTACCTTTCCACCACAATGAGGACACTATACTGGTTCTACCTTTCCACCACAGTGAGGACACTATGCTGGTTCTAACGTTCCACCACAGTGAGGACACTATGCTGGTTCTACCTTTCCACCACAGTGAGGAAACTATGCTGATTCTACCTTTCCACCACAGTGAGGACACTATGCTGGTTAGACCTTTCCACCACAGTGAGGACACTATGCTGGTTCTACCTTTCCACCTCAGTGAGGACACTATGCTGGTTCTAACTTTTCACCACAGTGAGGACACTATGCTGTTTCTACCTTCCACCACAGTGAGGACACTATACTGGTTCTTCCTTTCCACCACAGTGAGGACACTATGCCAGTTCAACCTTTCCACCACAGTGAGGACATTATGCTGGTTCCAACTTTCCACCACAGTGAGGACACTATGCTGGTTCTACCTTTCCACCACAGTGAGGAAACTATACTGGTTCTACCTTTCCACCACAGTAAGGACACTATGCTGGTTCTACCTTTCCACCACAGTGAGGACACTATACTGGTTCTACCTTTCCACCACAGTGAGGACACTATGCTAGTTCTACCTTTCCACCACAGTGAGAACACTAAGCTGGTTCCAACTTTCCACCACAGTAAGGACACTATGCTGGTTCTAACTTTCCACCACAGTGAGGACACTATACTGGTTCTACCTTTCCACCACAGTGAGGACACGATGCTGGTTCTAACGTTCCACCACAGTGAGGACACTATACTGGTTCCAACTTTCCACCACAGTAAGGAAACTATACTGGTTCTACCTTTCCACGACAGTGAGGACACTATAAGGGTTCTACCTCTACACCACAGTGAGGACACTATACTGGTTCTAACTTTCCACCACAGTGAGGACACTATACTGGTTTTACCTTTCCACCACAGTGAGGACACTATGCTGGGTCCAACTTTCCACCACAGTGAGGACACTATACTGGTTCTCACTTTCCACCACAGTGCGAACACTATGCTGGTTCCAACTTTCCACCACAGTAAGGACACTATGCTGGTTCCAACTTTCCACCACAGTGAGGACACTATACTGGTTCTACCTTTCCACCACAGTGAGGACACGATGCTGGTTCTAATGTTCCACCACAGTGAGGACACTATGCTGGTTCTACCTTTCCACCACAGTGAGGAAACTATGCTGGTTCTACCTTTCCACCACAGTGAGGACACTATACAGCTTCTACCTTTCCACCACAGTGAGTTCACTATGCAGGTTCTAACTTTCCATCACAGTGAGGACACTATGCTGGTTCCCACTTTCCACCACAGTGAGGACACTATGCTGGTTCCAACTTTCCACCACAGTAAGGACACTATGCTGGTTCTACCTTTCCACCACAGTGAGGACACTATACTGGTTCTACCTTTCCACCACAGTGAGGACACTATGCTAGTTCTACCTTTCCACCACAGTGAGAAAACTAAGCTGGTTCCAACTTTGCACCACAGTAAGGACACTATGCTGGTTCTAACTTTCCACCACAGTGAGGACACTATACTGGTTCTACCTTTCCACCACAGTGAGGACACTATACAGGTTCTAACTTTCCACCACAGTAAGGACACTATTCTGGTTCCAACTTTCCACCACAGTAAGGACACTATGCTGGTTCCAACTTTCCACCACAGTGAGGACACTATACTGGTTCCAACTTTCCACCACAGTAAGGAAACTATACTGGTTCTACCTTTCCACGACAGTGAGGACACTATAAGGGTTCTACCTCTACACCACAGTGAGGACACTATACTGGTTCTAACTTTCCACCACAGTGAGGACACTATACTGGTTCTACCTTTCCACCACAGTGAGGACACTATACTGGTTCTAACTTTCCACCACAGTGAGGACACTATACTGGTTCTACCTTTCCACCACAGAGAGGACACTATACTGGTTCAAACTTTCCACCACAGTGAGGACACTATACTGGTTCTAACTTTCCACCACAGTGAGGACACTATACTGGTTCTACCTTTCTACCACAGTGAGGACACTATACTGGTTCTACCTTTCCACCACAGTGAGGAAACTATGCTGGTTCCAACTTTCCACCACAGTGAGGACACTATACTGGTTCTCACTTTCCACCACAGTGAGAACACTATGCTGGTTCCAACTTTCCACCACAGTAAGGACACTATGCTGGTTCTAACTTTCCACCACAGTGAGGACACTATACTGGTTCTACCTTTCCACCACAGTGAGTTCACTATGCAGGTTCTAACTTTCCATCACAGTGAGGACACTATACTGGTTCTAACTTTCCACCACAGTGAGGACACTATACTGGTTCTAACTTTCCACCACAGTGAGGACACTATACTGGTTCTACCTTTCCACCACAGTGAGGACACTATACTGGTTCTACCTTTCCACCACAGTGAGGACACGATGCTGGTTCTAACGTTCCACCACAGTGAGGACACTATGCTGGTTCTACCTTTCCACCACAGTGAGGAAACTATGCTGGTTCTACCTTTCCACCACAGTGAGGACACTATGCTGGTTCTACCTTTCCACCACAGTGAGGACACTATGCTGGTTCTAACTTTTCACCACAGTGAGGACACTATACTGGTTCTACCTTTCCACCACAGTGAGGACACTATGCTGGTTCTAACTTTTCACCACAGTGAGGACACTATACTGGTTCTACCTTTCCACCACAGTGAGGACATTATACTGGTTCTACCTTTCCACCACAGTGAGGACACTATGCTGGTTCTACCTTTCCACCACAGTGAGGAAACTATACTGGTTCTACCTTTCCACCACAGTGAGGACACTATTCTGGTTCTACCTTTCCACCACAGTGAGGACACTATACTGGTTCTACCTTTCCACCACAGTTAGGACACTTTACTGGTTCCAACTTTCCAAAACAGTGAGGACACTATGCTAGTTCTACCTTTCCACCACAGTGAAAACAGTAAGCTGGTTCCAACTTTCCACCACAATAAGGACACTATGCTGGTTCTAACTTTCCACCACAGTGAGGACACTATACTGGTTCTACCTTTCCACCACAGTGAGGACACTATACAGGTTCTCACTTTCCACCACAGTAAGGACACTATTCTGGTTCCAACTTTGCACCACAGTAAGGACACTATGCTGGTTCCAACTTTCCACCACAGTGAGGACACTATACTGGTTCCAACTTTCCACCACAGTAAGGAAACTATACTGGTTCTACCTTTCCACCACAGTGAGGACACTATAAGGGTTCTACCTCTACACCACAGTGAGGACACTATACTGGTTCTAACTTTCCACCACAGTGAGGACACTATACTGGTTCTACCTTTCCACCACAGAGAGGACACTATGCTGGTTCCAACTTTCCACCACAGTGAGGACACTATACTGGTTCTACCTTTCCACCACAGAGAGGACACTATGCTGGTTCCAACTTTCCACCACAGTGAGGACACTATACTGGTTCTAACTTTCCACCACAGTGAGGACACTATACTGGTTCTACCTTTCAACCACAGTGAGGACACTATACTGGTTTTACCTTTCCACCACAGTGAGGACACTATGCTGGTTCCAACTTTCCACCACAGTAAGGACACTATGCTGGTTCCAACTTTCCACCACAGTGAGGACACTATACTGGTTCTACCTTTCCACCACAGTGAGGACACGATGCTGGTTCTAACGTTCCACCACAGTGAGGACACTATGCTGGTTCTACCTTTCCACCACAGTGAGGAAACTATGCTGGTTCTACCTTTCCACCACAGTGAGGACACTATGCTGGTTCCAACTTTCCACCACAGTGAGGACACTATACTGGTTCTACCTTTCCACCACAGTGAGGAAACTATGCTGGTTCTACCTTTCCACCACAGTGAGGACACTATGCTGGTTCCAACTTTCCACCACAGTAAGGACACTATGCTGGTTCCAACTTTCCACCACAGTGAGGACACTATACTGGTTCTACCTTTCCACCACAGTGAGGACACGATGCTGGTTCTAACGTTCCACCACAGTGAGGACACTATGCTGGTTCTACCTTTCCACCACAGTGAGGAAACTATGCTGGTTCTACCTTTCCACCACAGTGAGGACACTATGCTGGTTCCAACTTTCCACCACAGTAAGGACACTATGCTGGTTCCAACTTTCCACCACAGTGAGGACACTATACTGGTTCTACCTTTCCACCACAGTGAGGACACGATGCTGGTTCTAACGTTCCACCACAGTGAGGACACTATGCTGGTTCTACCTTTCTACCTTTCCACCACAGTGAGGACACTATACAGCTTCTACCTTTCCACCACAGTGAGTTCACTATGCAGGTTCTAACTTTCCATCACAGTGAGGACACTATACTGTTTCTAACTTTCCACCACAGTGAGGACACTATACTGTTTCTAACTTTCCACCACAGTGAGGACACTATACTGGTTCTAACTTTCCACCACAATGAGGACACTATACTGGCTCTACATTTCCACCACAGTGAGGACACTATGCTGGTTCCAACTTTCCACCACAGTAAGGACACTATGCTGTTTCTACCTTCCACCACAGTGAGGACACTATACTGGTTCTTCCTTTCCACCACAGTGAGGACACTATGCCAATTCAACCTTTCCACCACAGTGAGGACACTATGCTGGTTCCAACTTTCCACCACAGTGAGAACACTAAGCTGGTTCCAACTTTGCACCACAGTAAGGACACTATGCTGGTTCTAACTTTCCACCACAGTGAGGACACTATACTGTTTCTACCTTTCCACCACAGTGAGGACACTATACAGGTTCTAACTTTCCACCACAGTAAGGACACTATTCTGGTTCCAACTTTCCACCACAGTAAGGACACTATACTGGTTCTACCTTTCTACCACAGTGAGGACACTATACTGGTTCTACCTTTCCACCACAGAGAGGACACTATGCTGGTTCAAACTTTCCACCACAGTGAGGACACTATACTGGTTCTACCTTTCGACCACAGTGAGGACACTATACTGGTTCTAACTTTCCACCACAGTGAGGACACTATACTGGTTCTAACTTTCCACCACAGTGAGGACACTATACTGGTTCTACCTTTCCACCACAATGAGGACACTATACTGGTTCTACCTTTCCACCACAGTGAGGACACTATGCTGGTTCTAACGTTCCACCACAGTGAGGACACTATGCTGGTTCTACCTTTCCACCACAGTGAGGAAACTATGCTGATTCTACCTTTCCACCACAGTGAGGACACTATGCTGGTTAGACCTTTCCACCACAGTGAGGACACTATGCTGGTTCTACCTTTCCACCTCAGTGAGGACACTATGCTGGTTCTAACTTTTCACCACAGTGAGGACACTATGCTGTTTCTACCTTCCACCACAGTGAGGACACTATACTGGTTCTTCCTTTCCACCACAGTGAGGACACTATGCCAGTTCAACCTTTCCACCACAGTGAGGACATTATGCTGGTTCCAACTTTCCACCACAGTGAGGACACTATGCTGGTTCTACCTTTCCACCACAGTGAGGAAACTATACTGGTTCTACCTTTCCACCACAGTAAGGACACTATGCTGGTTCTACCTTTCCACCACAGTGAGGACACTATACTGGTTCTACCTTTCCACCACAGTGAGGACACTATGCTAGTTCTACCTTTCCACCACAGTGAGAACACTAAGCTGGTTCCAACTTTCCACCACAGTAAGGACACTATGCTGGTTCTAACTTTCCACCACAGTGAGGACACTATACTGGTTCTACCTTTCCACCACAGTGAGGACACGATGCTGGTTCTAACGTTCCACCACAGTGAGGACACTATACTGGTTCCAACTTTCCACCACAGTAAGGAAACTATACTGGTTCTACCTTTCCACGACAGTGAGGACACTATAAGGGTTCTACCTCTACACCACAGTGAGGACACTATACTGGTTCTAACTTTCCACCACAGTGAGGACACTATACTGGTTTTACCTTTCCACCACAGTGAGGACACTATGCTGGGTCCAACTTTCCACCACAGTGAGGACACTATACTGGTTCTCACTTTCCACCACAGTGCGAACACTATGCTGGTTCCAACTTTCCACCACAGTAAGGACACTATGCTGGTTCCAACTTTCCACCACAGTGAGGACACTATACTGGTTCTACCTTTCCACCACAGTGAGGACACGATGCTGGTTCTAACGTTCCACCACAGTGAGGACACTATGCTGGTTCTACCTTTCCACCACAGTGAGGAAACTATGCTGGTTCTACCTTTCCACCACAGTGAGGACACTATACAGCTTCTACCTTTCCACCACAGTGAGTTCACTATGCAGGTTCTAACTTTCCATCACAGTGAGGACACTATGCTGGTTCCCACTTTCCACCACAGTGAGGACACTATGCTGGTTCCAACTTTCCACCACAGTAAGGACACTATGCTGGTTCTACCTTTCCACCACAGTGAGGACACTATACTGGTTCTACCTTTCCACCACAGTGAGGACACTATGCTAGTTCTACCTTTCCACCACAGTGAGAAAACTAAGCTGGTTCCAACTTTGCACCACAGTAAGGACACTATGCTGGTTCTAACTTTCCACCACAGTGAGGACACTATACTGGTTCTACCTTTCCACCACAGTGAGGACACTATACAGGTTCTAACTTTCCACCACAGTAAGGACACTATTCTGGTTCCAACTTTCCACCACAGTAAGGACACTATGCTGGTTCCAACTTTCCACCACAGTGAGGACACTATACTGGTTCCAACTTTCCACCACAGTAAGGAAACTATACTGGTTCTACCTTTCCACGACAGTGAGGACACTATAAGGGTTCTACCTCTACACCACAGTGAGGACACTATACTGGTTCTAACTTTCCACCACAGTGAGGACACTATACTGGTTCTACCTTTCCACCACAGTGAGGACACTATACTGGTTCTAACTTTCCACCACAGTGAGGACACTATACTGGTTCTACCTTTCCACCACAGAGAGGACACTATACTGGTTCAAACTTTCCACCACAGTGAGGACACTATACTGGTTCTAACTTTCCACCACAGTGAGGACACTATACTGGTTCTACCTTTCTACCACAGTGAGGACACTATACTGGTTCTACCTTTCCACCACAGTGAGGAAACTATGCTGGTTCCAACTTTCCACCACAGTGAGGACACTATACTGGTTCTCACTTTCCACCACAGTGAGAACACTATGCTGGTTCCAACTTTCCACCACAGTAAGGACACTATGCTGGTTCTAACTTTCCACCACAGTGAGGACACTATACTGGTTCTACCTTTCCACCACAGTGAGTTCACTATGCAGGTTCTAACTTTCCATCACAGTGAGGACACTATACTGGTTCTAACTTTCCACCACAGTGAGGACACTATACTGGTTCTAACTTTCCACCACAGTGAGGACACTATACTGGTTCTACCTTTCCACCACAGTGAGGACACTATACTGGTTCTACCTTTCCACCACAGTGAGGACACGATGCTGGTTCTAACGTTCCACCACAGTGAGGACACTATGCTGGTTCTACCTTTCCACCACAGTGAGGAAACTATGCTGGTTCTACCTTTCCACCACAGTGAGGACACTATGCTGGTTCTACCTTTCCACCACAGTGAGGACACTATGCTGGTTCTAACTTTTCACCACAGTGAGGACACTATACTGGTTCTACCTTTCCACCACAGTGAGGACACTATGCTGGTTCTAACTTTTCACCACAGTGAGGACACTATACTGGTTCTACCTTTCCACCACAGTGAGGACATTATACTGGTTCTACCTTTCCACCACAGTGAGGACACTATGCTGGTTCTACCTTTCCACCACAGTGAGGAAACTATACTGGTTCTACCTTTCCACCACAGTGAGGACACTATTCTGGTTCTACCTTTCCACCACAGTGAGGACACTATACTGGTTCTACCTTTCCACCACAGTTAGGACACTTTACTGGTTCCAACTTTCCAAAACAGTGAGGACACTATGCTAGTTCTACCTTTCCACCACAGTGAAAACAGTAAGCTGGTTCCAACTTTCCACCACAATAAGGACACTATGCTGGTTCTAACTTTCCACCACAGTGAGGACACTATACTGGTTCTACCTTTCCACCACAGTGAGGACACTATACAGGTTCTCACTTTCCACCACAGTAAGGACACTATTCTGGTTCCAACTTTGCACCACAGTAAGGACACTATGCTGGTTCCAACTTTCCACCACAGTGAGGACACTATACTGGTTCCAACTTTCCACCACAGTAAGGAAACTATACTGGTTCTACCTTTCCACCACAGTGAGGACACTATAAGGGTTCTACCTCTACACCACAGTGAGGACACTATACTGGTTCTAACTTTCCACCACAGTGAGGACACTATACTGGTTCTACCTTTCCACCACAGAGAGGACACTATGCTGGTTCCAACTTTCCACCACAGTGAAGACACTATACTGGTTCTACCTTTCCACCACAGAGAGGACACTATGCTGGTTCCAACTTTCCACCACAGTGAGGACACTATACTGGTTCTAACTTTCCACCACAGTGAGGACACTATACTGGTTCTACCTTTCAACCACAGTGAGGACACTATACTGGTTTTACCTTTCCACCACAGTGAGGACACTATGCTGGTTCCAACTTTCCACCACAGTAAGGACACTATGCTGGTTCCAACTTTCCACCACAGTGAGGACACTATACTGGTTCTACCTTTCCACCACAGTGAGGACACGATGCTGGTTCTAACGTTCCACCACAGTGAGGACACTATGCTGGTTCTACCTTTCCACCACAGTGAGGAAACTATGCTGGTTCTACCTTTCCACCACAGTGAGGACACTATGCTGGTTCCAACTTTCCACCACAGTGAGGACACTATACTGGTTCTACCTTTCCACCACAGTGAGGAAACTATGCTGGTTCTACCTTTCCACCACAGTGAGGACACTATGCTGGTTCCAACTTTCCACCACAGTAAGGACACTATGCTGGTTCCAACTTTCCACCACAGTGAGGACACTATACTGGTTCTACCTTTCCACCACAGTGAGGACACGATGCTGGTTCTAACGTTCCACCACAGTGAGGACACTATGCTGGTTCTACCTTTCCACCACAGTGAGGAAACTATGCTGGTTCTACCTTTCCACCACAGTGAGGACACTATGCTGGTTCCAACTTTCCACCACAGTAAGGACACTATGCTGGTTCCAACTTTCCACCACAGTGAGGACACTATACTGGTTCTACCTTTCCACCACAGTGAGGACACGATGCTGGTTCTAACGTTCCACCACAGTGAGGACACTATGCTGGTTCTACCTTTCTACCTTTCCACCACAGTGAGGACACTATACAGCTTCTACCTTTCCACCACAGTGAGTTCACTATGCAGGTTCTAACTTTCCATCACAGTGAGGACACTATACTGTTTCTAACTTTCCACCACAGTGAGGACACTATACTGTTTCTAACTTTCCACCACAGTGAGGACACTATACTGGTTCTAACTTTCCACCACAATGAGGACACTATACTGGCTCTACATTTCCACCACAGTGAGGACACTATGCTGGTTCCAACTTTCCACCACAGTAAGGACACTATGCTGTTTCTACCTTCCACCACAGTGAGGACACTATACTGGTTCTTCCTTTCCACCACAGTGAGGACACTATGCCAATTCAACCTTTCCACCACAGTGAGGACACTATGCTGGTTCCAACTTTCCACCACAGTGAGAACACTAAGCTGGTTCCAACTTTGCACCACAGTAAGGACACTATGCTGGTTCTAACTTTCCACCACAGTGAGGACACTATACTGTTTCTACCTTTCCACCACAGTGAGGACACTATACAGGTTCTAACTTTCCACCACAGTAAGGACACTATTCTGGTTCCAACTTTCCACCACAGTAAGGACACTATACTGGTTCTACCTTTCTACCACAGTGAGGACACTATACTGGTTCTACCTTTCCACCACAGAGAGGACACTATGCTGGTTCAAACTTTCCACCACAGTGAGGACACTATACTGGTTCTACCTTTCGACCACAGTGAGGACACTATACTGGTTCTACCTTTCCACCACAGTGAGGAAACTATGCTGGTTCCAACTTTCCACCACAGTGAGGACACTATACTGGTTCTCACTTTCCACCACAGTGAGAACACTATGCTGGTTCCAACTTTCCACCACAGTAAGGACACTATGCTGGTTCTAACTTTCCACCACAGTGAGGACACTATACTGGTTCTACCTTTCCACCACAGTGAGTTCACTATGCAGGTTCTAACTTTCCATCACAGTGAGGACACTATACTGGTTCTAACTTTCCACCACAGTGAGGACACTATACTGGTTCTAACTTTCCACCACAGTGAGGACACTATACTGGTTCTACCTTTCCACCACAATGAGGACACTATACTGGTTCTACCTTTCCACCACAGTGAGGACACTATGCTGGTTCTAACGTTCCACCACAGTGAGGACACTATGCTGGTTCTACCTTTCCACCACAGTGAGGAAACTATGCTGGTTCTACCTTTCCACCACAGTTAGGACACTTTACTGGTTCCAACTTTCCAAAACAGTGAGGACACTATGCTAGTTCTACCTTTCCACCACAGTGAAAACAGTAAGCTGGTTCCAACTTTCCACCACAATAAGGACACTATGCTGGTTCTAACTTTCCACCACAGTGAGGACACTATACAGGTTCTCACTTTCCACCACAGTAAGGACACTATTCTGGTTCCAACTTTGCACCACAGTAAGGACACTATGCTGGTTCCAACTTTCCACCACAGTGAGGACACTATACTGGTTCCAACTTTCCACCACAGTAAGGAAACTATACTGGTTCTACCTTTCCACCACAGTGAGGACACTATAAGGGTTCTACCTCTACACCACAGTGAGGACACTATACTGGTTCTAACTTTCCACCACAGTGAGGACACTATACTGGTTCTACCTTTCCACCACAGAGAGGACACTATGCTGGTTCCAACTTTCCACCACAGTGAGGACACTATACTGGTTCTACCTTTCCACCACAGAGAGGACACTATGCTGGTTCCAACTTTCCACCACAGTGAGGACACTATACTGGTTCTAACTTTCCACCACAGTGAGGACACTATACTGGTTCTACCTTTCAACCACAGTGAGGACACTATACTGGTTTTACCTTTCCACCACAGTGAGGACACTATGCTGGTTCCAACTTTCCACCACAGTAAGGACACTATGCTGGTTCCAACTTTCCACCACAGTGAGGACACTATACTGGTTCTACCTTTCCACCACAGTGAGGACACGATGCTGGTTCTAACGTTCCACCACAGTGAGGACACTATGCTGGTTCTACCTTTCCACCACAGTGAGGAAACTATACTGGTTCTACCTTTCCACCACAGTGAGGACACTATTCTGGTTCTACCTTTCCACCACAGTGAGGACACTATACTGGTTCTACCTTTCCACCACAGTTAGGACACTTTACTGGTTCCAACTTTCCAAAACAGTGAGGACACTATGCTAGTTCTACCTTTCCACCACAGTGAAAACAGTAAGCTGGTTCCAACTTTCCACCACAATAAGGACACTATGCTGGTTCTAACTTTCCACCACAGTGAGGACACTATACTGGTTCTACCTTTCCACCACAGTGAGGACACTATACAGGTTCTCACTTTCCACCACAGTAAGGACACTATTCTGGTTCCAACTTTGCACCACAGTAAGGACACTATGCTGGTTCCAACTTTCCACCACAGTGAGGACACTATACTGGTTCCAACTTTCCACCACAGTAAGGAAACTATACTGGTTCTACCTTTCCACCACAGTGAGGACACTATAAGGGTTCTACCTCTACACCACAGTGAGGACACTATACTGGTTCTAACTTTCCACCACAGTGAGGACACTATACTGGTTCTACCTTTCCACCACAGAGAGGACACTATGCTGGTTCCAACTTTCCACCACAGTGAGGACACTATACTGGTTCTACCTTTCCACCACAGAGAGGACACTATGCTGGTTCCAACTTTCCACCACAGTGAGGACACTATACTGGTTCTAACTTTCCACCACAGTGAGGACACTATACTGGTTCTACCTTTCAACCACAGTGAGGACACTATACTGGTTTTACCTTTCCACCACAGTGAGGACACTATGCTGGTTCCAACTTTCCACCACAGTAAGGACACTATGCTGGTTCCAACTTTCCACCACAGTGAGGACACTATACTGGTTCTACCTTTCCACCACAGTGAGGACACGATGCTGGTTCTAACGTTCCACCACAGTGAGGACACTATGCTGGTTCTACCTTTCCACCACAGTGAGGAAACTATGCTGGTTCTACCTTTCCACCACAGTGAGGACACTATGCTGGTTCCAACTTTCCACCACAGTGAGGACACTATACTGGTTCTACCTTTCCACCACAGTGAGGAAACTATGCTGGTTCTACCTTTCCACCACAGTGAGGACACTATGCTGGTTCCAACTTTCCACCACAGTAAGGACACTATGCTGGTTCCAACTTTCCACCACAGTGAGGACACTATACTGGTTCTACCTTTCCACCACAGTGAGGACACGATGCTGGTTCTAACGTTCCACCACAGTGAGGACACTATGCTGGTTCTACCTTTCCACCACAGTGAGGAAACTATGCTGGTTCTACCTTTCCACCACAGTGAGGACACTATGCTGGTTCCAACTTTCCACCACAGTAAGGACACTATGCTGGTTCCAAATTTCCACCACAGTGAGGACACTATACTGGTTCTACCTTTCCACCACAGTGAGGACACGATGCTGGTTCTAACGTTCCACCACAGTGAGGACACTATGCTGGTTCTACCTTTCTACCTTTCCACCACAGTGAGGACACTATACAGCTTCTACCTTTCCACCACAGTGAGTTCACTATGCAGGTTCTAACTTTCCATCACAGTGAGGACACTATACTGTTTCTAACTTTCCACCACAGTGAGGACACTATACTGTTTCTAACTTTCCACCACAGTGAGGACACTATACTGGTTCTAACTTTCCACCACAATGAGGACACTATACTGGCTCTACATTTCCACCACAGTGAGGACACTATGCTGGTTCCAACTTTCCACCACAGTAAGGACACTATGCTGTTTCTACCTTCCACCACAGTGAGGACACTATACTGGTTCTTCCTTTCCACCACAGTGAGGACACTATGCCAATTCAACCTTTCCACCACAGTGAGGACACTATGCTGGTTCCAACTTTCCACCACAGTGAGAACACTAAGCTGGTTCCAACTTTGCACCACAGTAAGGACACTATGCTGGTTCTAACTTTCCACCATAGTGAGGACACTATACTGTTTCTACCTTTCCACCACAGTGAGGACACTATACAGGTTCTAACTTTCCACCACAGTAAGGACACTATTCTGGTTCCAACTTTCCACCACAGTAAGGACACTATACTGGTTCTACCTTTCTACCACAGTGAGGACACTATACTGGTTCTACCTTTCCACCACAGAGAGGACACTATGCTGGTTCAAACTTTCCACCACAGTGAGGACACTATACTGGTTCTACCTTTCGACCACAGTGAGGACACTATACTGGTTCTAACTTTCCACCACAGTGAGGACACTATACTGGTTCTAACTTTCCACCACAGTGAGGACACTATACTGGTTCTACCTTTCCACCACAATGAGGACACTATACTGGTTCTACCTTTCCACCACAGTGAGGACACTATGCTGGTTCTAACGTTCCACCACAGTGAGGACACTATGCTGGTTCTACCTTTCCACCACAGTGAGGAAACTATGCTGATTCTACCTTTCCACCACAGTGAGGACACTATGCTGGTTAGACCTTTCCACCACAGTGAGGACACTATGCTGGTTCTACCTTTCCACCTCAGTGAGGACACTATGCTGGTTCTAACTTTTCACCACAGTGAGGACACTATGCTGTTTCTACCTTCCACCACAGTGAGGACACTATACTGGTTCTTCCTTTCCACCACAGTGAGGACACTATGCCAGTTCAACCTTTCCACCACAGTGAGGACATTATGCTGGTTCCAACTTTCCACCACAGTGAGGACACTATGCTGGTTCTACCTTTCCACCACAGTGAGGAAACTATACTGGTTCTACCTTTCCACCACAGTAAGGACACTATGCTGGTTCTACCTTTCCACCACAGTGAGGACACTATACTGGTTCTACCTTTCCACCACAATGAGGACACTATGCTAGTTCTACCTTTCCACCACAGTGAGAACACTAAGCTGGTTCCAACTTTCCACCACAGTAAGGACACTATGCTGGTTCTAACTTTCCACCACAGTGAGGACACTATACTGGTTCTACCTTTCCACCACAGTGAGGACACGATGCTGGTTCTAACGTTCCACCACAGTGAGGACACTATACTGGTTCCAACTTTCCACCACAGTAAGGAAACTATACTGGTTCTACCTTTCCACGACAGTGAGGACACTATAAGGGTTCTACCTCTACACCACAGTGAGGACACTATACTGGTTCTAACTTTCCACCACAGTGAGGACACTATACTGGTTTTACCTTTCCACCACAGTGAGGACACTATGCTGGGTCCAACTTTCCACCACAGTGAGGACACTATACTGGTTCTCACTTTCCACCACAGTGCGAACACTATGCTGGTTCCAACTTTCCACCACAGTAAGGACACTATGCTGGTTCCAACTTTCCACCACAGTGAGGACACTATACTGGTTCTACCTTTCCACCACAGTGAGGACACTATGCTGGTTCTACCTTTCCACCACAGTGAGGACACTATGCTGGTTCTACCTTTCCACCACAGTGAGGAAACTATGC
>JARPUW010000658.1:0-14000 GCA_030533445.1 Cyprinodon diabolis | reverse complement strand
GGACACTATACTGGTTCTAACTTTCCACCACAATGAGGACACTATACTGGTTCTACATTTCCACCACAGTGAGGACACTATACTAGTTCTAACTTTCCACCACAATGAGGACACTATACTGGTTCTACATTTCCACCACAGTGAGGACACTATACTGGTTCTACCTTTCCACCACAGTGAGGACACTATGCTGGTTCTAACGTTCCACCACAGTGAGGACACTATGCTGGTTCTACCTTTCCACCACAGTGAGGACACTATGCTGGTTCTACCTTTCCACCACAGTGAGGACACTATACTGGTTCTACCTTTCCACCACAGTGAGGACACTATACTGGTTCTACCTTTCCACCACAGTGAGTACACTATGCTGGTTCTACCTTTCTACCACAGTGAGGACACTATGCTGGTTCTACCTTTCTACCACAGTGAGGACACTATACTGGTTCTACCTTTCCACCACAGTGAGGACACTATACTGGTTCTACCTTTCCACCACAGTGAGGACACTATACTGGTTCTACCTTTCCACCACAGTGAGGACACTATACTGGTTCTACCTTTCTACCACAGTGAGGACACTATACTGGTTCTACCTTTCCACCACAGTGAGGACACTATGCTGGTTCTAACTTTCCACCACAGTGAGGACACTATACTGGTTCTACCTTTCCACCACAGTGAGGACACTATGCTGGTTCTACCTTTCTACTACAGTGAGAAAACTATACTGGTTCTACCTTTCCACCACAGTGAGGACACTATACTGGTTCTACCTTTCCACCACAGTGAGGACACTATGCTGGTTCTACCTTTCCACCACAGTGAGGACACTATACTGGTTCTACCTTTCCACCACAGTGAGGACACTATGCTGGTTCTAACTTTTCACCACAGTGAGGACACTATACTGGTTCTACCTTTCCACCACATTGAGGACACTATACTGGTTCCAACTTTCCACCACAGTAAGGACACTATGCTGGTTCCAACTTTCCACCAAAGTAAGGACACTATGCTGGTTCTAACTTTCCACCACAGTAAGGACACTATGCTGGTTCCCACTTTCCACCACAGTGAGGACACTATGCTGGTTCCAACTTTCCACCACAGTAAGGAAACTATGCTGTTTCTACCTTCCACCACAGTGAGGACACTATACTGGTTCTACCTTTCCACCACAGAGAGGACACTATGCTGGTTCCAACTTTCCACCACAGTGAGGACACTATACTGGTTCTAACTTTCCACCACAGTGAGGACACTATACTGGTTCTACCTTTCAACTACAGTGAGGACACTATACTGGTTCTACCTTTCCACCACAGTGAGGACACTATGCTGGTTCCAACTTTCCACCACAGTGAGGACACTATACTGGTTCTAACTTTCCACCACAGTGAGGACACTATACTGGTTCTACCTTTCCACCACAGTGAGGACACTATACTGGTTCTAACTTTCCACCACAGTGAGGACACTATACTGGTTCTACCTTTCCACCACAGAGAGGACACTATGCTGGTTCCAACTTTCCACCACAGTGAGGACACTATACTGGTTCTAACTTTCCACCACAGTGAGGACACTATACTGGTTCTACCTTTCAACTACAGTGAGGACACTATACTGGTTCTACCTTTCCACCACAGTGAGGACACTATGCTGGTTCCAACTTTTCACCACAGTGAGGACACTATACTGGTTCTCACTTTCCACCACAGTGCGAACACTATGCTGGTTCCAACTTTCCACCACAGTAAGGACACTATGCTGGTTCTAACTTTCCACCACAGTGAGGACACTATACAGGTTCTACCTTTCCACCACAGTGAGTTCACTATGCAGGTTCTAACTTTCCATCACAGTGAGGACACTATACTGGTTCTAACTTTCCACCACAGTGAGGACACTATACTGTTTCTAACTTTCCACCACAGTGAGGACACTATACTGGTTCTAACTTTCCACCACAATGAGGACACTATACTGGTTCTACCTTTCCACCACAGTGAGGACACTATACAGGTTCTACCTTTCCACCACAGTGAGGACACTATGCTGGTTCTACCTTTCCACCACAGTGAGGACACTATGCTGGTTCTACCTTTCCACCACAGTGAGGACACTATAATGGTTCTACCTTTCCACCACAGTGAGGACACTATACTGGTTCTACCTTTCCACCACAGTGAGGACACTATGCTGGTTCTACCTTTCTACCACAGTGAGGACACTATGCTGGTTCTACCTTTCTACCACAGTGAGGACACTATACTGGTTCTACCTTTCCACCACAGTGAGGAAACTATGCTGGTTCTACCTTTCCACCACAGTGAGGACACTATGCTGGTTCTAACTTTTCACCACAGTGAGGACACTATACTGGTTCTACCTTTCCACCACAGTGAGGACACTATGCTGGTTCTAACTTTTCACCACAGTGAGGACACTATACTGGTTCTACCTTTCCACCACAGTGAGGACACTATACTGGTTCTAAATTTCCACCACCGTGAGGACACTATACTGGTTCTACCTTTCCACCACATTGAGGACACTATGCTGGTTCTAACTTTCCACCACAGTGAGGACACTATACTGGTTCTACCTTTCCACCACAGTGAGGACACTATGCTGGTTCTACCTTTCCACTACAGTGAGAAAACTATACTGGTTCTACCTTTCCACCACAGTGAGGACACTATACTGGTTCTACCTTTCCACCACAGTGAGGACACTATGCTGGTTCTACCTTTCCACCACAGTGAGGACACTATACTGGTTCTGCCTTTCCACCACAGTGAGGACACTATGCTGGTTCTAACTTTTCACCACAGTGAGGACACTATACTGGTTCTACCTTTCCACCACATTGAGGACACTATACTGGTTCCAACTTTCCACCACAGTAAGGACACTATGCTGGTTTCAACTTTCCACCACAGTAAGGACACTATGCTGGTTCTAACTTTCCACCACGGTAAGGAAACTATGCTGGTTCCCACTTTCCACCACAGTAAGGAAACTATGCTGTTTCTACCTTCCACCACAGTGAGGACACTATACTGGTTCTACCTTTCCACCACAGTGAGGACACTATGCTAGTTCAACCTTTCCACCACAGTGAGGACACTATGCTGGTTCCAACTTTCCACCACAGTGAGGACACTATACTGGTTCTAACTTTCCACCACAGTGAGGACACTATACTGGTTCTACCTTTCCACCACAGTGAGGACACTATACTGGTTCTAACTTTCCACCACAGTGAGGACACTATACTGGTTCTACCTTTCCACCACAGAGAGGACACTATGCTGGTTCCAACTTTCCACCACAGTGAGGACACTATACTGGTTCTAACTTTCCACCACAGTGAGGACACTATACTGGTTCTACCTTTCAACCACAGTGAGGACACTATACTGGTTCTACCTTTCCACCACAGTGAGGACACTATGCTGGTTCCAACTTTTCACCACAGTGAGGACACTATACTGGTTCTCACTGTCCACCACAGTGCGAACACTATGCTGGTTCCAACTTTCCACCACAGTAAGGACACTATGCTGGTTCTAACTTTCCACCACAGTGAGGACACTATACAGGTTCTACCTTTCCACCACAGTGAGTTCACTATGCAGGTTCTAACTTTCCATCACAGTGAGGACACTATACTGGTTCTAACTTTCCACCACAGTGAGGACACTATACTGTTTCTAACTTTCCACCACAGTGAGGACACTATACTGGTTCTAACTTTCCACCACAATGAGGACACTATACTGGTTCTACCTTTCCACCACAGTGAGGACACTATGCTGGTTCTACCTTTCCACCACAGTGAGGACACTATGCTGGTTCTACCTTTCCACCACAGTGAGGACACTATAATGGTTCTACCTTTCCACCACAGTGAGGACACTATACTGGTTCTACCTTTCCACCACAGTGAGGACACTATGCTGGTTCTACCTTTCTACCACAGTGAGGACACTATGCTGGTTCTACCTTTCCAACACAGTGAAAAAACAATACTGGTTCTACCTTTCCAAAACAGTGAGGACACTATGCTGGTTCTAACTTTCCACCACGGTAAGGAAACTATGCTGGTTCCCACTTTCCACCACAGTAAGGAAACTATGCTGTTTCTACCTTCCACCACAGTGAGGACACTATACTGGTTCTACCTTTCCACCACAGTGAGGACACTATGCTAGTTCAACCTTTCCACCACAGTGAGGACACTATGCTGGTTCCAACTTTCCACCACAGTGAGGACACTATACTGGTTCTAACTTTCCACCACAGTGAGGACACTATACTGGTTCTACCTTTCCACCACAGTGAGGACACTATACTGGTTCTAACTTTCCACCACAGTGAGGACACTATACTGGTTCTACCTTTCCACCACAGAGAGGACACTATGCTGGTTCCAACTTTCCACCACAGTGAGGACACTATACTGGTTCTAACTTTCCACCACAGTGAGGACACTATACTGGTTCTACCTTTCAACCACAGTGAGGACACTATACTGGTTCTACCTTTCCACCACAGTGAGGACACTATGCTGGTTCCAACTTTTCACCACAGTGAGGACACTATACTGGTTCTCACTGTCCACCACAGTGCGAACACTATGCTGGTTCCAACTTTCCACCACAGTAAGGACACTATGCTGGTTCTAACTTTCCACCACAGTGAGGACACTATACAGGTTCTACCTTTCCACCACAGTGAGTTCACTATGCAGGTTCTAACTTTCCATCACAGTGAGGACACTATACTGGTTCTAACTTTCCACCACAGTGAGGACACTATACTGTTTCTAACTTTCCACCACAGTGAGGACACTATACTGGTTCTAACTTTCCACCACAATGAGGACACTATACTGGTTCTACCTTTCCACCACAGTGAGGACACTATGCTGGTTCTACCTTTCCACCACAGTGAGGACACTATGCTGGTTCTACCTTTCCACCACAGTGAGGACACTATAATGGTTCTACCTTTCCACCACAGTGAGGACACTATACTGGTTCTACCTTTCCACCACAGTGAGGACACTATGCTGGTTCTACCTTTCTACCACAGTGAGGACACTATGCTGGTTCTACCTTTCCAACACAGTGAAAAAACAATACTGGTTCTACCTTTCCAAAACAGTGAGGACACTATGCTGGTTCTAACTTTCCACCACAGTGAGGACACTATACTGGTTCTACCTTTCCACCACAGTGAGGACACTATACTGGTTCTACCTTTCTACCACAGTGAGGACACTGTACTGGTTCTACCTTTCCACCACAGTGAGAACACTATGCTGGTTCCAACTTTCCACCACAGTAAGGACACTATGCTGGTTCTACCTTTCCACCACAGTGAGGACACTATACTGGTTCTACCTTTCCACCACAGTGAGGACACTATGCTGGTTCTACCTTTCCACCACAGTGAGGACACTATGCTGGTTCTACCTTTCCACCACAGTGAGGACACTATAATGGTTCTACCTTTCCACCACAGTGAGGACACTATACTGGTTCTACCTTTCCACCACAGTGAGGACACTATGCTGGTTCTACCTTTCTACCACAGTGAGGACACTATGCTGGTTCTACCTTTCTACCACAGTGAGGACACTATACTGGTTCTACCTTTCCACCACAGTGAGGACACTATACGGGTTCTACCTTTCCACCACAGTTAGGACACTATACTGGTTCTACCTTTCCACCACAGAGAGGACACTATACTGGTTCTACCTTTCCAACACAGTGAGGACACTATACTGGTTCTACCTTTCTACCACAGTGAGGACACTATGCTGGTTCTACCTTTCCACCACAGTGAGGACACTATACTGGTTCTACCTTTCCACCACGGTGAGGACACTATACTGGTTCTACCTTTCCACCACAATGAGGACACTATCCTAGGTCTACCTTTCCACTACAATGAGGACACTATGCTGGTTCTACCTTTCCACCACAGTGAGGACACTATACGGGTTCTACCTTTCCACCACAGTTAGGACACTATACTGGTTCTACCTTTCCACCACAGAGAGGACACTATACTGGTTCTACCTTTCCACCACAGTGAGGACACTATACTGGTTCTACCTTTCCACCACAGAGAGGACACTATACTGGTTCTACCTTTCCACCACAGTGAGGACACTATACTGGTTCTCACTTTCCACCACAGTGAGAACACTATGCTGGTTTCAACTTTCCACCACAGTAAGGACACTATGCTGGTTCTACCTTTCCACCACAGTGAGGACACTATACTGGTTCTACCTTTCCACCACAGTGAGGACACTATAAGGGTTCTACCTCTACACCACAGTGAGGACACTATACTGGTTCTAACTTTCCACCACAGTGAGGACACTATACTGGTTCTACCTTTCCACCACAGTGAGGACACTATACTGGTTCTAACTTTCCACCACAGTGAGGACACTATACTGGTTCTACCTTTCCACCACAGAGAGGACACTATGCTGGTTCCAACTTTCCACCACAGTGAGGACACTATACTGGTTCTAACTTTCCACCACAGTGAGGACACTATACTGGTTCTACCTTTCAACCACAGTGAGGACACTATACTGGTTCTACCTTTCCACCACAGTGAGGACACTATGCTGGTTCCAACTTTCCACCACAGTGAGGACACTATACTGGTTCTCACTTTCCACCACAGTGCGAACACTATGCTGGTTCCAACTTTCCACCACAGTAAGGACACTATGCTGGTTCTAACTTTCCACCACAGTGAGGACACTATGCTGGTTCCAACTTTTCACCACAGTGAGGACACTATACTGGTTCTACCTTTCCACCACAGTGAGGACACTATGCTGGTTCTAACTTTTCACCACAGTGAGGACACTATACTGGTTCTACCTTTCCACCACAGTGAGGACACTATACTGGTTCTAAATTTCCACCACCGTGAGGACACTATACTGGTTCTACCTTTCCACCACAGTGAGGACACTATGCTGGTTCTACCTTTCAACCACAGTGAGGACACTATACTGGTTCTACCTTTCCACCACAGTGAGGACACTATGCTGGTTCCAACTTTCCACCACAGTGAGGACACTATACTGGTTCTCACTTTCCACCACAGTGCGAACACTATGCTGGTTCCAACTTTCCACCACAGTAAGGACACTATGCTGGTTCTAACTTTCCACCACAGTGAGGACACTATACAGGTTCTACCTTTCCACCACAGTGAGTTCACTATGCAGGTTCTAACTTTCCATCACAGTTAGGACACTATACTGGTTCAAACTTTCCACCACAGTGAGGACACTATACAGGTTCTACCTTTCCACCACAGTGAGTTCACTATGCAGGTTCTAACTTTCCATCACAGTTAGGACACTATACTGTTTCTCACTTTCCACCACAGTGAGGACACTATACTGGTTCTAACTTTCCACCACAATGAGGACACTATACTGGTTCTACATTTCCACCACAGTGAGGACACTATACTGGTTCTACCTTTCCACCACAGTGAGGACACTATGCTGGTTCTAACGTTCCACCACAGTGAGGACACTATGCTGGTTCTACCTTTCCACCACAGTGAGGACACTATGCTGGTTCTACCTTTCCACCACAGTGAGGACACTATACTGGTTCTACCTTTCCACCACAGTGAGGACACTATACTGGTTCTACCTTTCCACCACAGTGAGGACACTATGCTGGTTCTACCTTTCTACCACAGTGAGGACACTATGCTGGTTCTACCTTTCTACCACAGTGAGGACACTATACTGTTTCTACCTTTCCACCACAGTGAGGACACTATACTGGTTCTACCTTTCCACCACAGTGAGGACACTATACTGGTTCTACCTTTCCACCACAGTGAGGACACTATACTGGTTCTACCTTTCTACCACAGTGAGGACACTATACTGGTTCTACCTTTCCACCACAGTGAGGACACTATGCTGGTTTCAACTTTCCACCACAGTAAGGACACTATGCTGGTTCTACCTTTCCACCACAGTGAGGACACTATACTGGTTCTACCTTTCCACCACAGTGAGGACACTATAAGGGTTCTACCTCTACACCACAGTGAGGACACTATACTGGTTCTAACTTTCCACCACAGTGAGGACACTATACTGGTTCTACCTTTCCACCACAGTGAGGACACTATACTGGTTCTAACTTTCCACCACAGTGAGGACACTATACTGGTTCTACCTTTCCACCACAGAGAGGACACTATGCTGGTTCCAACTTTCCACCACAGTGAGGACACTATACTGGTTCTAACTTTCCACCACAGTGAGGACACTATACTGGTTCTACCTTTCAACCACAGTGAGGACACTATACTGGTTCTACCTTTCCACCACAGTGAGGACACTATGCTGGTTCCAACTTTCCACCACAGTGAGGACACTATACTGGTTCTCACTTTCCACCACAGTGCGAACACTATGCTGGTTCCAACTTTCCACCACAGTAAGGACACTATGCTGGTTCTAACTTTCCACCACAGTGAGGACACTATGCTGGTTCCAACTTTTCACCACAGTGAGGACACTATACTGGTTCTACCTTTCCACCACAGTGAGGACACTATGCTGGTTCTAACTTTTCACCACAGTGAGGACACTATACTGGTTCTACCTTTCCACCACAGTGAGGACACTATACTGGTTCTAAATTTCCACCACCGTGAGGACACTATACTGGTTCTACCTTTCCACCACAGTGAGGACACTATGCTGGTTCTACCTTTCAACCACAGTGAGGACACTATACTGGTTCTACCTTTCCACCACAGTGAGGACACTATGCTGGTTCCAACTTTCCACCACAGTGAGGACACTATACTGGTTCTCACTTTCCACCACAGTGCGAACACTATGCTGGTTCCAACTTTCCACCACAGTAAGGACACTATGCTGGTTCTAACTTTCCACCACAGTGAGGACACTATACAGGTTCTACCTTTCCACCACAGTGAGTTCACTATGCAGGTTCTAACTTTCCATCACAGTTAGGACACTATACTGGTTCAAACTTTCCACCACAGTGAGGACACTATACAGGTTCTACCTTTCCACCACAGTGAGTTCACTATGCAGGTTCTAACTTTCCATCACAGTTAGGACACTATACTGTTTCTCACTTTCCACCACAATGAGGACACTATACTGGTTCTACATTTCCACCACAGTGAGGACACTATACTGGTTCTACCTTTCCACCACAGTGAGGACACTATGCTCGTTCTAACGTTCCACCACAGTGAGGACACTATGCTGGTTCTACCTTTCCACCACAGTGAGGACACTATGCTGGTTCTACCTTTCCACCACAGTGAGGACACTATACTGGTTCTACCTTTCCACCACAGTGAGGACACTATACTGGTTCTACCTTTCCACCACAGTGAGGACACTATGCTGGTTCTACCTTTCTACCACAGTGAGGACACTATGCTGGTTCTACCTTTCTACCACAGTGAGGACACTATACTGTTTCTACCTTTCCACCACAGTGAGGACACTATACTGGTTCTACCTTTCCACCACAGTGAGGACACTATACTGGTTCTACCTTTCCACCACAGTGAGGACACTATACTGGTTCTACCTTTCTACCACAGTGAGGACACTATACTGGTTCTACCTTTCCACCACAGTGAGGACACTATGATGGTTCTAACTTTCCACCACAGTGAGGACACTATACTGGTTCTACCTTTCCACCACAGTGAGGACACTATGCTGGTTCTACCTTTCTACTACAGTGAGAAAACTATACTGGTTCTACCTTTCCACCACAGTGAGGACACTATACTGGTTCTACCTTTCCACCACAGTGAGGACACTATGCTGGTTCTACCTTTCCACCACAGTCAGGACACTATACTGGTTCTACCTTTCCACCACAGTGAGGACACTATGCTGGTTCTAACTTTTCACCACAGTGAGGACACTATACTGGTTCTACCTTTCCACCACATTGAGGACACTATACTGGTTCCAACTTTCCACCACAGTAAGGACACTATGCTGGTTCCAACTTTCCACCACAGTAAGGACACTATGCTGGTTCCCACTTTCCACCACAGTGAGGACACTATGCTGGTTCCAACTTTCCACCACAGTAAGGAAACTATGCTGTTTCTACCTTCCACCACAGTGAGGACACTATACTGGTTCTACCTTTCCACCACAGTGAGGACACTATGCTAGTTCAACCTTTCCACCACAGTGAGGACACTATGCTGGTTCCAACTTTCCACCACAGTGAGGACACTATACTGGTTCTAACTTTCCACCACAGTGAGGACACTATACTGGTTCTACCTTTCCACCACAGTGAGGACACTCTACTGGTTCTAACTTTCCACAGCAGTGAGGACACTATACTGGTTCTACCTTTCCACCACAGAGAGGACACTATGCTGGTTCCAACTTTCCACCACAGTGAGGACACTATACTGGTTCTAACTTTCCACCACAGTGAGGACACTATACTGGTTCTACCTTTCCACCACAGTGAGGACACTATGCTGGTTCCAACTTTTCACCACAGTGAGGACACTATACTGGTTCTCACTTTCCACCACAGTGCGAACACTATGCTGGTTCCAACTTTCCACCACAGTAAGGACACTATGCTGGTTCTAACTTTCCACCACAGTGAGGACACTATACAGGTTCTACCTTTCCACCACAGTGAGTTCACTATGCAGGTTCTAACTTTCCATCACAGTGAGGACACTATACTGGTTCTAACTTTCCACCACAGTGAGGACACTATACTGTTTCTAACTTTCCACCACAGTGAGGACACTATACTGGTTCTAACTTTCCACCACAATGAGGACACTATACTGGTTCTACCTTTCCACCACAGTGAGGACACTATACTGGTTCTACCTTTCCACCACAGTGAGGACACTATGCTGGTTCTACCTTTCCACCACAGTGAGGACACTATGCTGGTTCTACCTTTCCACCACAGTGAGGACACTATAATGGTTCTACCTTTCCACCACAGTGAGGACACTATACTGGTTCTACCTTTCCACCACAGTGAGGACACTATGCTGGTTCTACCTTTCTACCACAGTGAGGACACTATGCTGGTTCTACCTTTCTACCACAGTGAGGACACTATACTGGTTCTACCTTTCCACCACAGTGAGGAAACTATGCTGGTTCTACCTTTCCACCACAGTGAGGACACTATGCTGGTTCTAACTTTTCACCACAGTGAGGACACTATACTGGTTCTACCTTTCCACCACAGTGAGGACACTATGCTGGTTCTAACTTTTCACCACAGTGAGGAAACTATGCTGGTTCTACCTTTCCACCACAGTGAGGACACTATGCTGGTTCTAACTTTTCACCACAGTGAGGAAACTATGCTGGTTCTACCTTTCCACCACAGTGAGGACACTATACTGGTTCTAAATTTCCACCACCGTGAGGACACTATACTGGTTCTACCTTTCCACCACATTGAGGACACTATACTGGTTCTACCTTTCCACCACAGTGAGGACACTATGCTGGTTCTAACTTTCTACCACAGTGAGGACACTATACTGGTTCTACCTTTCCACCACAGTGAGGACACTATACTGGTTCTACCTTTCCACCACAGTGAAGACACTATGCTGGTTCTACCTTTCCACCACAGTGAGGACACTATACTGGTTCTACCTTTCCACCACAGTGAGGACACTATGCTGGTTCCAACTTTCCACCACAGTAAGGACACTATGCTGGTTCCAACTTTCCACCACAGTAAGGACACTATGCTGGTTCTAACTTTCCACCACAGTAAGGACACTATGCTGGTTCCCACTTTCCACCACAGTGAGGACACTATGCTGGTTCTAACTTTCCACCACAGTAAGGACACTATGCTGGTTCCCACTTTCCACCACAGTGAGGACACTATGCTGGTTCCAACTTTCCACCACAGTAAGGAAACTATGCTGTTTCTACCTTCCACCACAGTGAGGACACTATACTGTTTCTACCTTTCCACCACAGTGAGGACACTATGCTAGTTCAACCTTTCCACCACAGTGAGGACACTATGCTGGTTCCAACTTTCCACCACAGTGAGGACACTATACTGGTTCTAACTTTCCACCACAGTGAGGACACTATACTGGTTCTACCTTTCCACCACAGTGAGGACACTATACTGGTTCTAACTTTCCACCACAGTGAGGACACTATACTGGTTCTACCTTTCCACCACAGAGAGGACACTATGCTGGTTCCAACTTTCCACCACAGTGAGGACACTATACTGGTTCTAACTTTCCACCACAGTGAGGACACTATACTGGTTCTACCTTTCAACTACAGTGAGGACACTATACTGGTTCTACCTTTCCACCACAGTGAGGACACTATGCTGGTTCCAACTTTTCACCACAGTGAGGACACTATACTGGTTCTACCTTTCCACCACAATGAGGACACTATGCTGGTTCCAACTTTCCACCACAGTAAGGACACTATGCTGGTTCTAACTTTCCACCACAGTGAGGACACTATACAGGTTCTACCTTTCCACCACAGTGAGTTCACTATGCAGGTTCTAACTTTCCATCACAGTGAGGACACTATACTGGTTCTACCTTTCCACCACAGTGAGGACACTATGCTGGTTCTAACGTTCCACCACAGTGAGGACACTATGCTGGTTCTACCTTTCCACCACAGTGAGGACACTATGCTGGTTCTACCTTTCCACCACAGTGAGGACACTATACTGGTTCTACCTTTCCACCACAGTGAGGACACTATACTGGTTCTACCTTTCCACCACAGTGAGTACACTATGCTGGTTCTACCTTTCCACCACAGTGAGGACACTATAAGGGTTCTACCTCTACACCACAGTGAGGACACTATACTGGTTCTAACTTTCCACCACAGTGAGGACACTATACTGGTTCTACCTTTCCACCACAGTGAGGACACTATACTGGTTCTAACTTTCCACCACAGTGAGGACACTATGCTGGTTCTACCTTTCCACCACAGAGAGGACACTATGCTGGTTCCAACTTTCCACCACAGTGAGGACACTATACTGGTTCTAACTTTCCACCACAGTGAGGACACTATACTGGTTCTACCTTTCAACCACAGTGAGGACACTATACTGGTTCTACCTTTCCCCCACAGTGAGGACACTATGCTGGTTCCAACTTTCCACCACAGTGAGGACACTATACTGGTTCTCACTTTCCACCACAGTGCGAACACTATGCTGGTTCCAACTTTCCACCACAGTAAGGACACTATGCTGGTTCTAACTTTCCACCACAGTGAGGACACTATGCTGGTTCCAACTTTTCACCACAGTGAGGACACTATACTGGTTCTACCTTTCCACCACAGTGAGGACACTATACTGGTTCTAAATTTCCACCACCGTGAGGACACTATACTGGTTCTACCTTTCCACCACAGTGAGGACACTATGCTGGTTCTACCTTTCAACCACAGTGAGGACACTATACTGGTTCTACCTTTCCACCACAGTGAGGACACTATGCTGGTTCCAACTTTCCACCACAGTGAGGACACTATACTGGTTCTCAATTTCCACCACAGTGCGAACACTATGCTGGTTCCAACTTTCCACCACAGTAAGGACACTATGCTGGTTCTAACTTTCCACCACAGTGAGGACACTATACAGGTTCTACCTTTCCACCACAGTGAGTTCACTATGCAGGTTCTACCTTTCCACCACAGTGAGGACACTATACTGGTTCTAACTTTCCACCACAATGAGGACACTATACTGGTTCTACATTTCCACCACAGTGAGGACACTATACTAGTTCTAACTTTCCACCACAATGAGGACACTATACTGGTTCTACATTTCCACCACAGTGAGGACACTATACTGGTTCTACCTTTCCACCACAGTGAG
>JARPUW010000656.1:0-28000 GCA_030533445.1 Cyprinodon diabolis | reverse complement strand
GACAATATACTGGTTCTAACTTTCCACCACAGTGAGGACACTATACTGGTTCTACCTTTCCACCACAGTGAGGACACTATACTGGTTCTACCTTTCCACCACAGTGAGGGCACTATGCTGGTTCTAACGTTCCACCACAGTGAGGACACTATGCTGGTTCTACCTTTCCACCACAGTGAGGACACTATACTGGTTCTACCTTTCCACCACAGTGAGGACACTATGCTGGTTCTACCTTTCCACCACAGTGAGGACACTATGCAGGTTCTAACTTTCCACCACAGTGAGGACACTATACTGGTTCTACCTTTCCACCACAGTGAGGACACTATACTGGTTCTACCTTTCCACCACAGTGAGGACACTATACTGGTTCTACCTTTCCACCAGAGTGAGGACACTATACTAGTTCCAACTTTCCACCACAGTAAGGACACTATGCTGGTTCCAACTTTCCACCACAGTAAGGACACTATGCTGGTTCTAACTTTCCACCACAGTAAGGACACTATGCTGGTTCCCACTTTCCACCACAGTGAGGACACTATGCTGGTTCCAACTTTCCATCACAGTAATGACACTATGCTGTTTCTACCTTCCACCACAGTGAGGACACTATACTGGTTCTACCTTTCCACCACAGTGAGGACACTATGCCAGTTCAACCTTTCCACCACAGTGAGGACACTATGCTGGTTCCAACTTTCCACCACAGTGAGGACACTATACTGGTTCTCACTTTCCACCACAGTGAGAACACTATGCTGGTTCCAACTTTCCACCACAGTAAGGACACTATGCTGGTTCTAACTTTCCACCACAGTGAGGACACTATACTGGTTCTACCTTTCCACCACAGTGAGTTCACTATGCAGGTTCTAACTTTCCATCACAGTGAGGACACTATACTGGTTCTAACTTTCCATCACAGTGAGGACACTATACTGTTTCTAACTTTCCACCACAGTGAGGACAATATACTGGTTCTAACTTTCCACCACAGTGAGGACACTATACTGGTTCTACCTTTCCACCACAGTGAGGACACTATACTGGTTCTACCTTTCCACCACAGTGAGGGCACTATGCTGGTTCTAACGTTCCACCACAGTGAGGACACTATGCTGGTTCTACCTTTCCACCACAGTGAGGACACTATACTGGTTCTACCTTTCCACCACAGTGAGGACACTATGCTGGTTCTACCTTTCCACCACAGTGAGGACACTATGCAGGTTCTAACTTTCCACCACAGTGAGGACACTATACTGGTTCTACCTTTCCACCACAGTGAGGACACTATACTGGTTCTACCTTTCCACCACAGTGAGGACACTATACTGGTTCTACCTTTCCACCAGAGTGAGGACACTATACTAGTTCCAACTTTCCACCACAGTAAGGACACTATGCTGGTTCCAACTTTCCACCACAGTAAGGACACTATGCTGGTTCTAACTTTCCACCACAGTAAGGACACTATGCTGGTTCCCACTTTCCACCACAGTGAGGACACTATGCTGGTTCCAACTTTCCACCACAGTGAGGACACTATGCCAGTTCAACCTTTCCACCACAGTGAGGACACTATGCTGGTTCCAACTTTCCACCACAGTGAGGACACTATACTGGTTCTCACTTTCCACCAGAGTGAGAACACTATGCTGGTTCCAACTTTCCACCACAGTAAGGACACTATGCTGGTTCTAACTTTCCACCACAGTGAGGACACTATACTGGTTCTACCTTTCCACCACAGTGAGTTCACTATGCAGGTTCTAACTTTCCATAACAGTGAGGACACTATACTGGTTCTAACTTTCCACCACAGTGAGGACACTATACTGTTTCTAACTTTCCACCACAGTGAGGACACTATACTGGTTCTAACTTTCCACCACAGTGAGGACACTATGCTGGTTCTACCTTTCCACCACAGTGAGGACACTATACTGGTTCTACCTTTCCACCACAGTGAGGGCACTATGCTGGTTCTAACGTTCCACCACAGTGAGGACACTATGCTGGTTCTACCTTTCCACCACAGTGAGGACACTATACTGGTTCTACCTTTCCACCACAGTGAGGACACTATACTGGTTCTACCTTTCCACCACAGTGAGGACACTATACTGGTTCTACCTTTCCACCAGAGTGAGGACACTATACTAGTTCCAACTTTCCACCACAGTAAGGACACTATGCTGGTTCCAACTTTCCACCACAGTAAGGACACTATGCTGGTTCTAACTTTCCACCACAGTAAGGACACTATGCTGGTTCCCACTTTCCACCACAGTGAGGACACTATGCTGGTTCCAACTTTCCACCACAGTGAGGACACTATGCCAGTTCAACCTTTCCACCACAGTGAGGACACTATGCTGGTTCCAACTTTCCACCACAGTGAGGACACTATACTGGTTCTCACTTTCCACCAGAGTGAGAACACTATGCTGGTTCCAACTTTCCACCACAGTAAGGACACTATGCTGGTTCTAACTTTCCACTACAGTGAGGACACTATACTGGTTCTACCTTTCCACCACAGTGAGTTCACTATGCAGGTTCTAACTTTCCATAACAGTGAGGACACTATACTGGTTCTAACTTTCCACCACAGTGAGGACACTATACTGTTTCTAACTTTCCACCACAGTGAGGACACTATACTGGTTCTAACTTTCCACCACAGTGAGGACACTATACTGGTTCTACCTTTCCACCACAGTGAGGACACTATACTGGTTCTACCTTTCCACCACAGTGAGGGCACTATGCTGGTTCTAACGTTCCACCACAGTGAGGACACTATGCTGGTTCTACCTTTCCACCACAGTGAGGACACTATACTGGTTCTACCTTTCCACCACAGTGAGGACACTATGCTGGTTCTACCTTTCCACCACAGTGAGGACACTATGCAGGTTCTAACTTTCCACCACAGTGAGGACACTATACTGGTTCTACCTTTCCACCACAGTGAGGACACTATACTGGTTCCAACTTTCCACCACAGTGAGGAAACTATACTGGTTCTACCTTTCCACCACAGTGAGGACACTATGCTGGTTCCAACTTTCCACCACAGTGAGGACACTATACTGGTTCTACCTATCCACCACAGTGAGGACACTATACTGGTTCTATCTTTCCACCACAGTGAGGAAACTATACTTGTTCTAACTTTCCACCACACTAAGGACACTATGCTGGTTCTACCTTTCCACCACAGTGAGGACACTATACTGGTTCTACCTTTCCACCACAATGAGGACACTATGCTAGTTCTACCTTTCCACCACAATGAGGACACTATGCTGGTTCTACCTTTCCACCACAGTGAGGACACTATACTGGTTCTACCTTTCCACCACAGTGAAAAAACTATACTGGTTCTACCTTTCCACCACAGTGAGGACACTATGCTGGTTCTAACTTTCCACCACAGTGAGGACACTATACTGGTTCTACCTTTCCACCACAGTGAGGACACTATACTGGTTCTACCTTTCTACCACAGTGAGGACACTATACTGGTTCTACCTTTCCACCACAGTGAGGACACTATGCTGGTTCTAACTTTCCACCACAGTGAGGACACTATACTGGTACTACCTTTCCACCACAGTGAGGACACTACAGGTGCTGGTCATAAAATTAGAATATCATGAAAAAGTAGATTGATTTCAGTAATTCCATTTAAAAAGTGAAACTTGTATATTATATTCATACATTACATACAAACTCATATATTTCAGATGTTTATTTTGTTTAATTTTGATGATTACAAATGACAACAAATGAAAATCTCAAATTCATCATATCAGAAAATTAGAATATTACTGAAGACCAATAAAAACAAAGGATTTATAGAAATGTTGGCCAACTGAAAAGTATGAACATGAAAAGTATGAGCATGTACAGCACTCAGTATTTAGTTGGGCCTCCTTTGGCCTGTATTACTGCAGCAATGCGGCGTGGCATGGAGTCGATCAGTCTGTGGCACTGCTCAGGTGTTATGATAGCCCAGGTTGCTCTAATAGTGGCTTTTAGCTCTTCTGAATTGTTGGGTCTGGTGTATTGCATCTTCTTCTTCACAATACCCCATAGATTTTCTATGGGGTTAAGGTCAGGAGAGTTTGCTGGCCAATTAAGAACAGGGATACCATGGTCCTTCAACCAGGTACTGGTAGCTTTGGCACTGTGTGCAGGTGCCAAGTCCTGTTGGAAAATGAAATCTGCATCTCCAAAAAGTTGGTCAGCTGCAGGAAGCATGAAGTGCTCTAAAACTTCCTGGTATGTGGCTGCGTTGACCCTGGACCTCAGAAAACACAATGGACCAACACCAGCAGATGACATGGCACCCCAAACCATCACTGACTGTGGAAACTTTACACTGGACTTCAAGCAACGTGGATGAAGTGCCTCTCTTCTTTTCCTCCAGACTCTGGGACCTTGATTTCCAAAGGAAATGCAAAATTTACTTTCATCAGAGAACATGACTTTGGACCACTCACCAGCAGTCCAGTCCTGTTTCTCTTTAGCCCAGGCAAGACGCTTCTGACGCTGTCTGTGGTTCAAGAGTGGCTTGACACAAGGAATGCGACAGCAGAAACCCATGTCTTTCATACGTCTGTGTGTGGTGGTTCTTGAAGCACTCACTCCAGCTGCAGTCCACTCTTTGTGAATCTCCCCCACATTTTTGAATGGGTTTGGTTTCACAATCCTCTCCAGGGTGCGGTTATCTCTCTTGCTTGTACACTTTTTTCGACCACATCTTTTCCTTCCCTTCGCCTCTCTATTAATGTGCTTGGACACTGAGCTCTGTGAACAGCCAGCCTCTTTAGCGATGACCTTTTGTGTCTTGCCCTCCTTGTGCAAGGTGTCGATGGTCGTCTTTTGGACAACTGTCAAGTCAGCAGTCTTCCCCATGATTGTGTAGCCTATAGAACTAGACTGAAAGACCATTTAAAGGCTTTTGCAGGTGGTTTGAGTTAATTAGCTGATTAGAGTGTGGCACCAGGGGCCATCAATTTTGAACCTTTTCACAATATTCTAATTTTCTGATATGATGAATTTGAGATTTTCATTTGTTGTCATTTGTAATCATCAAAATTAAACAAAATAAACATCTGAAATATATGAGTTTGTATGTAATGTATGAATATAATATACAAGTTTCACTTTTTAAATGGAATTACTGAAATCAATCTACTTTTTCATGATATTCTAATTTTATGACCAGCACCTGTATGCTGGTTCTACCTTTCTACCACAGTGAGGACACTATACTGGTTCTACCTTTCCACCACAGTGAGGACACTATACTGGTTCTACCTTTCCACCACAGTGAGGACACTATGCTTGTTCTACCTTTCCACCACATTGAGGACACTATACTGGTTCTACCTTTCCACCACAGTGAGGACACTATACTGGTTCTACCTTTCCACCACAGTGAGGACACTATGCTGTTTCTAACTTTTCACCACAGTGAGGACACTATACTGGTTCTACCTTTCCACCACAGTGAGGACACTATACTAGTTCCAACCTTCCACCACAGTAAGGACACTATGCTGGTTCCAACTTTCCACCACAGTAAGGACACTATGCTGGTTCTAACTTTCCACCACAGTAAGGACACTATGCTGGTTCCCACTTTCCACCACAGTGAGGACACTATGCTGGTTCCAACTTTCCATCACAGTAAGGACACTATGCTGTTTCTACCTTCCACCACAGTGAGGACACTATACTGGTTCTACCTTTCCACCACAGTGAGGACACTATGCCAGTTCAACCTTTCCACCACAGTGAGGACACTATGCTGGTTCCAACTTTCCACCACAGTGAGGACACTATACTGGTTCTCACTTTCCACCACAGTGAGAACACTATGCTGGTTCCAACTTTCCACCACAGTAAGGACACTATGCTGGTTCTAACTTTCCACCACAGTGAGGAAACTATACTGGTTCTACCTTTCCACCACAGTGAGTTCACTATGCAGGTTCTAACTTTCCATCACAGTGAGGACACTATACTGGTTCTAACTTTCCACCACAGTGAGGACACTATACTGTTTCTAACTTTCCACCACAGTGAGGACAATATACTGGTTCTAACGTTCCACCACAGTGAGGACACTATGCTGGTTCTACCTTTCCACCACAGTGAGGACACTATACTGGTTCTACCTTTCCACCACAGTGAGGACACTATGCTGGTTCTACCTTTCCACCACAGTGAGGACACTATGCAGGTTCTAACTTTCCACCACAGTGAGGACACTATACTGGTTCTACCTTTCCACCACAGTGAGGACAATATACTGGTTCTACCTTTCCACCACAGTGAGGACACTATACTGGTTCCAACTTTCCACCACAGTAAGGACACTATGCTGGTTCTAACTTTCCACCACAGTGAGGAAACTATGCTGGTTCCACCTTTCCACCACAGTAAGGACACTATGCTGGTTCCAACTTTCCACCACAGTAAGGACACTATACTGGTTCTAACTTTCCACCACAGTAAGGACACTATGCTGGTTCTAACTTTCCACCACAGTAAGGACACTATGCTGGTTCCCACTTTCCACCACAGTGAGGACACTATGCTGGTTCCAACTTTCCACCACAGTAAGGACACTGCTGGTTCTACCTTTCCACCACAGTGAGGACACTATACTGGTTCTACCTTTCCACCACAGTGAGGACACTATGCTAGTTCTACCTTTCCACCACAGTGAGAACATTAAGCTGGTTCCAACTTTCCACCACAGTAAGGACACTATGCTGGTTCTACCTTTCCACCACAGTGAGGACACTATACTGGTTCTACCTTTCCACCACAGTGAAAAAACTATACTGGTTCTACCTTTCCACCACAGTGAGGACACTATGCTGGTTCTAACTTTCCACCACAGTGAGGACACTATACTGGTTCTACCTTTCCACCACAGTGAGGACACTATACTGGTTCTACCTTTCCACCACAGTGAGGACACTATGCTGGTTCTAACTTTCCACCACAGTGAGGACACTATACTGGTTCTACCTTTCCACCACAGTGAGGACACTATGCTGGTTCTAACTTTTCACCACAGTGAGGACACTATACTGGTTCTACCTTTCCACCACAGTGAGGACACTATGCTGGTTCCAACTTTCCACCACAGTAAGGACACTATGCTGGTTCTAACTTTCCACCACAGTAAGGACACTATGCTGGTTCCCACTTTCCACCACAGTGAGGACACTATGCTGGTTCCAACTTTCCACCACAGTAAGGACACTGCTGGTTCTACCTTTCCACCACAGTGAGGACACTATACTGGTTCTACCTTTCCACCACAGTGAGGACACTATGCTAGTTCTACCTTTCCACCACAGTGAGAACATTAAGCTGGTTCCAACTTTCCACCACAGTAAGGACACTATGCTGGTTCTACCTTTCCACCACAGTGAGGACACTATACTGGTTCTACCTTCCACCACAGTGAAAAAACTATACTGGTTCTACCTTTCCACCACAGTGAGGACACTATGCTGGTTCTAACTTTCCACCACAGTGAGGACACTATACTGGTTCTACCTTTCCACCACAGTGAGGACACTATACTGGTTCTACCTTTCTACCACAGTGAGGACACTATACTGGTTCTACCTTTACACCACAGTGAGGACACTATGCTGGTTCTAACTTTCCACCACAGTGAGGACACTATACTGGTTCTACCTTTCCACCACAGTGAGGACACTATGCTGGTTCTAACTTTTCACCACAGTGAGGACACTATACTGGTTCTACCTTTCCACCACAGTAAGGATACTATGCTGGTTCTAATTCTCCATCACAATGAGGAAACTATACTGGTTTTACCTTTCCACCACAGTGAGGACACTATACTGGTTCTACCTTTCCACCACAGTGAGGACACTATGCTGGTTCTAACTTTTCACCACAGTGAGGACACTATACTGGTTCTACCTTTCCACCACAGTGAGGACACTATACTGGTTCCAACTTTCCACCACAGTGAGGAAACTATACTGGTCCTACCTTTCCACCACAGTGAGGACACTATGCTGGTTCCAACTTTCCACCACAGTGAGGACACTATACTGGTTCTACCTTTCCACCACAGTGAGGACACTATACTGGTTCTACCTTTCCACCACAGTGAGGACACTATACTTGTTCTAACTTTCCACCACACTAAGGACACTATGCTGGTTCTACCTTACCACGACAGTGAGGACACTATACTGGTTCTACCTTTCCACCACAATGAGGACACTATGCTAGTTCTACCTTTCCACCACAATGAGGACACTATGCTGGTTCTACCTTTCCACCACAGTGAGGACACTATACTGGTTCTACCTTTCCACCACAGTGAAAAAACTATACTGGTTCTACCTTTCCACCACAGTGAGGACACTATGCTGGTTCTAACTTTCCACCACAGTGAGGACACTATACTGGTTCTACCTTTCCACCACAGTGAGGACACTATACTGGTTCCAACTTTCCACCACAGTGAGGAAACTATACTGGTCCTACCTTTCCACCACAGTGAGGACACTATGCTGGTTCCAACTTTCCACCACAGTGAGGACACTATACTGGTTCTACCTTTCCACCACAGTGAGGACACTATACTGGTTCTACCTTTCCACCACAGTGAGGACACTATACTTGTTCTAACTTTCCACCACACTAAGGACACTATGCTGGTTCTACCTTACCACGACAGTGAGGACACTATACTGGTTCTACCTTTCCACCACAATGAGGACACTATGCTAGTTCTACCTTTCCACCACAATGAGGACACTATGCTGGTTCTACCTTTCCACCACAGTGAGGACACTATACTGGTTCTACCTTTCCACCACAGTGAAAAAACTATACTGGTTCTACCTTTCCACCACAGTGAGGACACTATGCTGGTTCTAACTTTCCACCACAGTGAGGACACTATACTGGTTCTACCTTTCCACCACAGTGAGGACACTATACTGGTTCTACCTTTCTACCACAGTGAGGACACTATACTGGTTCTACCTTTCCACCACAGTGAGGACACTATGCTGGTTCTAACTTTCCACCACAGTGAGGACACTATACTGGTTCTACCTTTCCACCACAGTGAGGACACTATGCTGGTTCTACCTTTCTACCACAGTGAGGACACTATACTGGTTCTACCTTTCCACCACAGTGAGGACACTATGCTTGTTCTACCTTTCCACCACATTGAGGACACTATACTGGTTCTACCTTTCCACCACAGTGAGGACACTATACTGGTTCTACCTTTCCACCACACTGAGGACACTATGCTGGTTCTAACTTTTCACCACAGCGAGGACACTATACTGGTTCTACCTTTCCACCACAGTGAGGACACTATACTAGTTCCAACTTTCCACCAAAGTAAGGACACTATGCTGGTTCCAACTTTCCACCACAGTAAGGACACTATGCTGGTTCTAACTTTCCACCACAGTAAGGACACTATGCTGGTTCCCACTTTCCACCACAGTGAGGACACTATGCTGGTTCCAACTTTCCACCACAGTAAGGACACTATGCTGTTTCTACCTTCCACCACAGTGGGGACACTATACTGGTTCTACCTTTCCACCACAGTGAGGACACTATGCCAGTTCAACCTTTCCACCACAGTGAGGACACTATGCTGGTTCCAACTTTCCACCACAGTGAGGACACTATACTGGTTCTCACTTTCCACCACAGTGAGGACACTATGCTGGTTCCAACTTTCCACCACAGTAAGGACACTATGCTGGTTCTAACTTTCCACCACAGTGAGGACACTATACTGGTTCTACCTTTCCACCACAGTGAGTTCACTATGCAGGTTCTAACTTTCCATCACAGTGAGGACACTATACTGGTTCTAACTTTCCACCACAGTGAGGACACTATACTGTTTCTAACTTTCCAACACAGTGAGGACAATATACTGGTTCTAACTTTCCACCACAGTGAGGACACTATACTGGTTCTACCTTTCCACCACAGTGAGGACACTATACTGGTTCTACCTTTCCTCCACAGTGAGGACACTATGCTGGTTCTAACGTTCCACCACAGTGAGGACACTATGCTGGTTCTACCTTTCCACCACAGTGAGGACACTATGCTGGTTCTAACGTTTCACCACAGTAAGGACACTATGCTGGTTCTAACTTTCCACCACAGTGAGGAAACTATGCTGGTTCCACCTTTCCACCACAGTAAGGACACTATGCTGGTTCCAACTTTCCACCACAGTGAGGACACTATGCTGGTTCCAACTTTCCACCACAGTACGGACACTATACTGGTTCTAACTTTCCACCACAGTAAGGACACTATGCTGGTTCTAACTTTCCACCACAGTAAGGACACTATGCTGGTTCCCACTTTCCACCACAGTGAGGACACTATGCTGGTTCCAACTTTCCACCACAGTAAGGACACTGCTGGTTCTACCTTTCCACCACAGTGAGGACACTATACTGGTTCTACCTTTCCACCACAGTGAGGACACTATGCTAGTTCTACCTTTCCACCACAGTGAGAACATTAAGCTGGTTCCAACTTTCCACCACAGTAAGGACACTATGCTGGTTCTACCTTTCCACCACAGTGAGGACACTATACTGGTTCTACCTTTCCACCACAGTGAAAAAACTATACTGGTTCTACCTTTCCACCACAGTGAGGACACTATGCTGGTTCTAACTTTCCACCACAGTGAGGACACTATACTGGTTCTACCTTTCCACCACAGTGAGGACACTATACTGGTTCTACCTTTCTACCACAGTGAGGACACTATACTGGTTCTACCTTTCCACCACAGTGAGGACACTATGCTGGTTCTAACTTTCCACCACAGTGAGGACACTATACTGGTTCTACCGTTCCACCACAGTGAGGACACCATACTTGTTCTACCTTTCCACCACAGTGAGGACACTATGCTGGTTCTAACTTTTCACCACAGTGAGGACACTATACTGGTTCTACCTTTCCACCACAGTGAGGACACTATACTGGTTCCAACTTTCCACCACAGTAAGGATACTATGCTGGTTCTAATTCTCCATCACAATGAGGAAACTATACTGGTTTTACCTTTCCACCACAGTGAGGACACTATACTGGTTCTACCTTTCCACCACAGTGAGGACACTATGCTGGTTCTAACTTTTCACCACAGTGAGGACACTATACTGGTTCTACCTTTCCACCACAGTGAGGACACTATACTGGTTCCAACTTTCCACCACAGTGAGGAAACTATACTGGTCCTACCTTTCCACCACAGTGAGGACACTATGCTGGTTCCAACTTTCCACCACAGTGAGGACACTATACTGGTTCTACCTTTCCACCACAGTGAGGACACTATACTGGTTCTACCTTTCCACCACAGTGAGGACACTATACTTGTTCTAACTTTCCACCACACTAAGGACACTATGCTGGTTCTACCTTTCCACGACAGTGAGGACACTATACTGGTTCTACCTTTCCACCACAATGAGGACACTATGCTAGTTCTACCTTTCCACCACAATGAGGACACTATGCTGGTTCTACCTTTCCACCACAGTGAGGACACTATACTGGTTCTACCTTTCCACCACAGTGAAAAAACTATACTGGTTCTACCTTTCCACCACAGTGAGGACACTATGCTGGTTCTAACTTTCCACCACAGTGAGGACACTATACTGGTTCTACCTTTCCACCACAGTGAGGACACTATACTGGTTCTACCTTTCTACCACAGTGAGGACACTACACTGGTTCTACCTTTCCACCACAGTGAGGAGACTATGCTGGTTCTAACTTTCCACCACAGTGAGGACACTATACTGGTTCTACCTTTCCACCACAGTGAGGACACTATGCTGGTTCTACCTTTCTACCACAGTGAGGACACTATACTGGTTCTACCTTTCCACCACAGTGAGGACACTATGCTTGTTCTACCTTTCCACCACATTGAGGACACTATACTGGTTCTACCTTTCCACCACAGTGAGGACACTATACTGGTTCTACCTTTCCACCACACTGAGGACACTATGCTGGTTCTAACTTTTCACCACAGCGAGGACACTATACTGGTTCTACCTTTCCACCACAGTGAGGACACTATACTAGTTCCAACTTTCCACCAAAGTAAGGACACTATGCTGGTTCCAACTTTCCACCACAGTAAGGACACTATGCTGGTTCTAACTTTCCACCACAGTAAGGACACTATGCTGGTTCCCACTTTCCACCACAGTGAGGAAACTATGCTGGTTCCAACTTTCCACCACAGTAAGGACACTATGCTGTTTCTACCTTCCACCACAGTGGGGACACTATACTGGTTCTACCTTTCCACCACAGTGAGGACACTATGCCAGTTCAACCTTTCCACCACAGTGAGGACACTATGCTGGTTCCAACTTTCCACCACAGTGAGGACACTATACTGGTTCTCACTTTCCACCACAGTGAGGACACTATGCTGGTTCCAACTTTCAACCACAGTAAGGACACTATGCTGGTTCTACCTTTCCACCACAGTGAGGACACTATACTGGTTCTACCTTTCCACCACACTGAGGACACTATGCTGGTTCTAACTTTTCACCACAGCGAGGACACTATACTGGTTCTACCTTTCCACCACAGTGAGGACACTATACTAGTTCCAACTTTCCACCAAAGTAAGGACACTATGCTGGTTCCAACTTTCCACCACAGTAAGGACACTATGCTGGTTCTAACTTTCCACCACAGTAAGGACACTATGCTGGTTCCCACTTTCCACCACAGTGAGGAAACTATGCTGGTTCCAACTTTCCACCACAGTAAGGACACTATGCTGTTTCTACCTTCCACCACAGTGGGGACACTATACTGGTTCTACCTTTCCACCACAGTGAGGACACTATGCCAGTTCAACCTTTCCACCACAGTGAGGACACTATGCTGGTTCCAACTTTCCACCACAGTGAGGACACTATACTGGTTCTCACTTTCCACCACAGTGAGGACACTATGCTGGTTCCAACTTTCAACCACAGTAAGGACACTATGCTGGTTCTAACTTTCCACCACAGTGAGGACACTATACTGGTTCTACCTTTCCACCACAGTGAGTTCACTATGCAGGTTCTAACTTTCCATCACAGTGAGGACACTATACTGGTTCTAACTTTCCACCACAGTGAGGACACTATACTGTTTCTAACTTTCCAACACAGTGAGGACACTATGCTGGTTCTAACGTTCCACCACAGTGAGGACACTATGCTGGTTCTACCTTTCCACCACAGTGAGGACACTATACTGGTTCTACCTTTCCACCACAGTGAGGACACTATGCTGGTTCTACCTTTCCACCACAGTGAGGACACTATGCTGGTTCTAACTTTCCACCACAGTGAGGAAACTATGCTGGTTCCACCTTTCCACCACAGTAAGGACACTATGCTGGTTCCAACTTTCCACCACAGTGAGGACACTATGCTGGTTCCAACTTTCCACCACAGTACGGACACTATACTGGTTCTAACTTTCCACCACAGTAAGGACACTATGCTGGTTCTAACTTTCCACCACAGTAAGGACACTATGCTGGTTCCCACTTTCCACCACAGTGAGGACACTATGCTGGTTCCAACTTTCCACCACAGTAAGGACACTGCTGGTTCTACCTTTCCACCACAGTGAGGACACTATACTGGTTCTACCTTTCCACCACAGTGAGGACACTATGCTAGTTCTACCTTTCCACCACAGTGAGAACATTAAGCTGGTTCCAACTTTCCACCACAGTAAGGACACTATGCTGGTTCTACCTTTCCACCACAGTGAGGACACTATACTGGTTCTACCTTTCCACCACAGTGAAAAAACTATACTGGTTCTACCTTTCCACCACAGTGAGGACACTATGCTGGTTCTAACTTTCCACCACAGTGAGGACACTATACTGGTTCTACCTTTCCACCACAGTGAGGACACTATACTGGTTCTACCTTTCTACCACAGTGAGGACACTATACTGGTTCTACCTTTCCACCACAGTGAGGACACTATGCTGGTTCTAACTTTCCACCACAGTGAGGACACTATACTGGTTCTACCGTTCCACCACAGTGAGGACACCATACTGGTTCTACCTTTCCACCACAGTGAGGACACTATGCTGGTTCTAACTTTTCACCACAGTGAGGACACTATACTGGTTCTACCTTTCCACCACAGTGAGGACACTATACTGGTTCCAACTTTCCACCACAGTAAGGATACTATGCTGGTTCTAATTCTCCATCACAATGAGGAAACTATACTGGTTTTACCTTTCCACCACAGTGAGGACACTATACTGGTTCTACCTTTCCACCACAGTGAGGACACTATGCTGGTTCTAACTTTTCACCACAGTGAGGACACTATACTGGTTCTACCTTTCCACCACAGTGAGGACACTATACTGGTTCCAACTTTCCACCACAGTGAGGAAACTATACTGGTCCTACCTTTCCACCACAGTGAGGACACTATGCTGGTTCCAACTTTCCACCACAGTGAGGACACTATACTGGTTCTACCTTTCCACCACAGTGAGGACACTATGCTGGTTCTACCTTTCTACCACAGTGAGGACACTATACTGGTTCTACCTTTCCACCACAGTGAGGACACTATGCTTGTTCTACCTTTCCACCACATTGAGGACACTATACTGGTTCTACCTTTCCACCACAGTGAGGACACTATACTGGTTCTACCTTTCCACCACACTGAGGACACTATGCTGGTTCTAACTTTTCACCACAGCGAGGACACTATACTGGTTCTACCTTTCCACCACAGTGAGGACACTATACTAGTTCCAACTTTCCACCAAAGTAAGGACACTATGCTGGTTCCAACTTTCCACCACAGTAAGGACACTATGCTGGTTCTAACTTTCCACCACAGTAAGGACACTATGCTGGTTCCCACTTTCCACCACAGTGAGGAAACTATGCTGGTTCCAACTTTCCACCACAGTAAGGACACTATGCTGTTTCTACCTTCCACCACAGTGGGGACACTATACTGGTTCTACCTTTCCACCACAGTGAGGACACTATGCCAGTTCAACCTTTCCACCACAGTGAGGACACTATGCTGGTTCCAACTTTCCACCACAGTGAGGACACTATACTGGTTCTCACTTTCCACCACAGTGAGGACACTATGCTGGTTCCAACTTTCAACCACAGTAAGGACACTATGCTGGTTCTAACTTTCCACCACAGTGAGGACACTATACTGGTTCTACCTTTCCACCACAGTGAGTTCACTATGCAGGTTCTAACTTTCCATCACAGTGAGGACACTATACTGGTTCTAACTTTCCACCACAGTGAGGACACTATACTGTTTCTAACTTTCCAACACAGTGAGGACACTATGCTGGTTCTAACGTTCCACCACAGTGAGGACACTATGCTGGTTCTACCTTTCCACCACAGTGAGGACACTATACTGGTTCTACCTTTCCACCACAGTGAGGACACTATGCTGGTTCTACCTTTCCACCACAGTGAGGACACTATGCTGGTTCTAACTTTCCACCACAGTGAGGAAACTATGCTGGTTCCACCTTTCCACCACAGTAAGGACACTATGCTGGTTCCAACTTTCCACCACAGTGAGGACACTATGCTGGTTCCAACTTTCCACCACAGTACGGACACTATACTGGTTCTAACTTTCCACCACAGTAAGGACACTATGCTGGTTCTAACTTTCCACCACAGTAAGGACACTATGCTGGTTCCCACTTTCCACCACAGTGAGGACACTATGCTGGTTCCAACTTTCCACCACAGTAAGGACACTGCTGGTTCTACCTTTCCACCACAGTGAGGACACTATACTGGTTCTACCTTTCCACCACAGTGAGGACACTATGCTAGTTCTACCTTTCCACCACAGTGAGAACATTAAGCTGGTTCCAACTTTCCACCACAGTAAGGACACTATGCTGGTTCTACCTTTCCACCACAGTGAGGACACTATACTGGTTCTACCTTTCCACCACAGTGAAAAAACTATACTGGTTCTACCTTTCCACCACAGTGAGGACACTATGCTGGTTCTAACTTTCCACCACAGTGAGGACACTATACTGGTTCTACCTTTCCACCACAGTGAGGACACTATACTGGTTCTACCTTTCTACCACAGTGAGGACACTATACTGGTTCTACCTTTCCACCACAGTGAGGACACTATGCTGGTTCTAACTTTCCACCACAGTGAGGACACTATACTGGTTCTACCGTTCCACCACAGTGAGGACACCATACTGGTTCTACCTTTCCACCACAGTGAGGACACTATGCTGGTTCTAACTTTTCACCACAGTGAGGACACTATACTGGTTCTACCTTTCCACCACAGTGAGGACACTATACTGGTTCCAACTTTCCACCACAGTAAGGATACTATGCTGGTTCTAATTCTCCATCACAATGAGGAAACTATACTGGTTTTACCTTTCCACCACAGTGAGGACACTATACTGGTTCTACCTTTCCACCACAGTGAGGACACTATGCTGGTTCTAACTTTTCACCACAGTGAGGACACTATACTGGTTCTACCTTTCCACCACAGTGAGGACACTATACTGGTTCCAACTTTCCACCACAGTGAGGAAACTATACTGGTCCTACCTTTCCACCACAGTGAGGACACTATGCTGGTTCCAACTTTCCACCACAGTGAGGACACTATACTGGTTCTACCTTTCCACCACAGTGAGGACACTATACTGGTTCTACCTTTCCACCACAGTGAGGACACTATACTTGTTCTAACTTTCCACCACACTAAGGACACTATGCTGGTTCTACCTTTCCACGACAGTGAGGACACTATACTGGTTCTACCTTTCCACCACAATGAGGACACTATGCTAGTTCTACCTTTCCACCACAATGAGGACACTATGCTGGTTCTACCTTTCCACCACAGTGAGGACACTATACTGGTTCTACCTTTCCACCACAGTGAAAAAACTATACTGGTTCTACCTTTCCACCACAGTGAGGACACTATGCTGGTTCTAACTTTCCACCACAGTGAGGACACTATACTGGTTCTACCTTTCCACCACAGTGAGGACACTATACTGGTTCTACCTTTCTACCACAGTGAGGACACTACACTGGTTCTACCTTTCCACCACAGTGAGGAGACTATGCTGGTTCTAACTTTCCACCACAGTGAGGACACTATACTGGTTCTACCTTTCCACCACAGTGAGTACACTATGCTGGTTCTACCTTTCTACCACAGTGAGGACACTATACTGGTTCTACCTTTCCACCACAGTGAGGACACTATGCTTGTTCTACCTTTCCACCACATTGAGGACACTATACTGGTTCTACCTTTCCACCACAGTGAGGACACTATACTGGTTCTACCTTTCCACCACACTGAGGACACTATGCTGGTTCTAACTTTTCACCACAGCGAGGACACTATACTGGTTCTACCTTTCCACCACAGTGAGGACACTATACTAGTTCCAACTTTCCACCAAAGTAAGGACACTATGCTGGTTCCAACTTTCCACCACAGTAAGGACACTATGCTGGTTCTAACTTTCCACCACAGTAAGGACACTATGCTGGTTCCCACTTTCCACCACAGTGAGGAAACTATGCTGGTTCCAACTTTCCACCACAGTAAGGACACTATGCTGTTTCTACCTTCCACCACAGTGGGGACACTATACTGGTTCTACCTTTCCACCACAGTGAGGACACTATGCCAGTTCAACCTTTCCACCACAGTGAGGACACTATGCTGGTTCCAACTTTCCACCACAGTGAGGACACTATACTGGTTCTCACTTTCCACCACAGTGAGGACACTATGCTGGTTCCAACTTTCAACCACAGTAAGGACACTATGCTGGTTCTAACTTTCCACCACAGTGAGGACACTATACTGGTTCTACCTTTCCACCACAGTGAGTTCACTATGCAGGTTCTAACTTTCCATCACAGTGAGGACACTATACTGGTTCTAACTTTCCACCACAGTGAGGACACTATACTGTTTCTAACTTTCCAACACAGTGAGGACACTATGCTGGTTCTAACGTTCCACCACAGTGAGGACACTATGCTGGTTCTACCTTTCCACCACAGTGAGGACACTATACTGGTTCTACCTTTCCACCACAGTGAGGACACTATGCTGGTTCTACCTTTCCACCACAGTGAGGACACTATGCTGGTTCTAACTTTCCACCACAGTGAGGACACTATACTGGTTCTACTTTTCCACCACAGTGAGGACACTATACTGGTTCTACCTTTCTACCACAGTGAGGACACTATACTGGTTCTACCTTTCCACCACAGTGAGGACACTATGCTGGTTCTAACTTTCCACCACAGTGAGGATACTATACTGGTTCTACCGTTCAACCACAGTGAGGACACTATACTGGTTCTACCTTTCCACCACAGTGATGACACTATGCAGGTTCTAACTTTCCACCACAGTGAGGACACTATACTGGTTCTACCTTTCCACCACAGTGAGGACACTATACTGGTTCTACCTTTCCACCACAGTGAGGACACTATACTGGTTCTACCTTTCCACCAGAGTGAGGACACTATACTAGTTCCAACTTTCCACCACAGTAAGGACACTATGCTGGTTCCAACTTTCCAACACAGTAAGGACACTATGCTGGTTCTAACTTTCCACCACAGTAAGGACACTATGCTGGTTCCCACTTTCCACCACAGTGAGGACACTATGCTGGTTCCAACTTTCCACCACAGTGAGGACACTATGCCAGTTCAACCTTTCCACCACAGTGAGGACACTATGCTGGTTCCAACTTTCCACCACAGTGAGGACACTATACTGGTTCTCACTTTCCACCAGAGTGAGAACACTATGCTGGTTCCAACTTTCCACCACAGTAAGGACACTATGCTGGTTCTAACTTTCCACCACAGTGAGGACACTATACTGGTTCTACCTTTCCACCACAGTGAGTTCACTATGCAGGTTCTAACTTTCCATCACAGTGAGGACACTATACTGGTTCTAACTTTCCACCACAGTGAGGACACTATACTGTTTCTAACTTTCCACCACAGTGAGGACACTATACTGGTTCTAACTTTCCACCACAGTGAGGACACTATACTGGTTCTACCTTTCCACCACAGTGAGGACACTATACTGGTTCTACCTTTCCACCACAGTGAGGGCACTATGCTGGTTCTAACGTTCCACCACAGTGAGGACACTATGCTGGTTCTACCTTTCCACCACAGTGAGGACACTATACTGGTTCTACCTTTCCACCACAGTGAGGACACTATGCTGGTTCTACCTTTCCACCACAGTGAGGACACTATGCAGGTTCTAACTTTCCACCACAGTGAGGACACTATACTGGTTCTACCTTTCCACCACAGTGAGGACACTATACTGGTTCCAACTTTCCACCACAGTGAGGAAACTATACTGGTTCTACCTTTCCACCACAGTGAGGACACTATGCTGGTTCCAACTTTCCACCACAGTGAGAACACTATGCTGGTTCCAACTTTCCACCACAGTAAGGACACTATGCTGGTTCTAACTTTCCACCACAGTGAGGAAACTATACTGGTTCTACCTTTCCACCACAGTGAGTTCACTATGCAGGTTCTAACTTTCCATCACAGTGAGGACACTATACTGGTTCTAACTTTCCACCACAGTGAGGACACTATACTGTTTCTAACTTTCCACCACAGTGAGGACAATATACTGGTTCTAACTTTCCACCACAGTGAGGACACTATACTGGTTCTACCTTTCCACCACAGTGAGGGCACTATGCTGGTTCTAACGTTCCACCACAGTGAGGACACTATGCTGGTTCTACCTTTCCACCACAGTGAGGACACTATACTGGTTCTACCTTTCCACCACAGTGAGGACACTATGCAGGTTCTAACTTTCCACCACAGTGAGGACACTATACTGGTTCTACCTTTCCACCACAGTGAGGACAATATACTGGTTCTACCTTTCCACCACAGTGAGGACACTATACTGGTTCCAACTTTCCACCACAGTAAGGACACTATGCTGGTTCTAACTTTCCACCACAGTGAGGAAACTATGCTGGTTCCACCTTTCCACCACAGTAAGGACACTATGCTGGTTCCAACTTTCCACCACAGTAAGGACACTATACTGGTTCTAACTTTCCACCACAGTAAGGACACTATGCTGGTTCTAACTTTCCACCACAGTAAGGACACTATGCTGGTTCCCACTTTCCACCACAGTGAGGACACTATGCTGGTTCCAACTTTCCACCACAGTAAGGACACTGCTGGTTCTACCTTTCCACCACAGTGAGGACACTATACTGGTTCTACCTTTCCACCACAGTGAGGACACTATGCTAGTTCTACCTTTCCACCACAGTGAGAACATTAAGCTGGTTCCAACTTTCCACCACAGTAAGGACACTATGCTGGTTCTACCTTTCCACCACAGTGAGGACACTATACTGGTTCTACCTTTCCACCACAGTGAGGACACTATGCTGGTTCTAACTTTCCACCACAGTGAGGACACTATACTGGTTCTACCTTTCCACCACAGTGAGGACACTATACTGGTTCTACCTTTCTACCACAGTGAGGACACTATACTGGTTCTACCTTTCCACCACAGTGAGGACACTATGCTGGTTCTAACTTTCCACCACAGTGAGGACACTATACTGGTTCTACCGTTCCACCACAGTGAGGACACTATACTGGTTCTACCTTTCCACCACAGTGAGGACACTATGCTGGTTCTAACTTTTCACCACAGTGAGGACACTATACTGGTTCTACCTTTCCACCACAGTGAGGACACTATACTGGTTCCAACTTTCCACCACAGTAAGGATACTATGCTGGTTCTAATTCTCCATCACAATGAGGAAACTATACTGGTTTTACCTTTCCACCACAGTGAGGACACTATACTGGTTCTACCTTTCCACCACAGTGAGGACACTATGCTGGTTCTAACTTTTCACCACAGTGAGGACACTATACTGGTTCTACCTTTCCACCACAGTGAGGACACTATACTGGTTCCAACTTTCCACCACAGTGAGGAAACTATACTGGTCCTACCTTTCCACCACAGTGAGGACACTATGCTGGTTCCAACTTTCCACCACAGTGAGGACACTATACTGGTTCTACCTTTCCACCACAGTGAGGACACTATACTGGTTCTACCTTTCCACCACAGTGAGGACACTATACTTGTTCTAACTTTCCACCACACTAAGGACACTATGCTGGTTCTACCTTACCACGACAGTGAGGACACTATACTGGTTCTACCTTTCCACCACAATGAGGACACTATGCTAGTTCTACCTTTCCACCACAATGAGGACACTATGCTGGTTCTACCTTTCCACCACAGTGAGGACACTATACTGGTTCTACCTTTCCACCACAGTGAAAAAACTATACTGGTTCTACCTTTCCACCACAGTGAGGACACTATGCTGGTTCTAACTTTCCACCACAGTGAGGACACTATACTGGTTCTACCTTTCCACCACAGTGAGGACACTATACTGGTTCTACCTTTCTACCACAGTGAGGACACTATACTGGTTCTACCTTTCCACCACAGTGAGGACACTATGCTGGTTCTAACTTTCCACCACAGTGAGGACACTATACTGGTTCTACCTTTCCACCACAGTGAGGACACTATGCTGGTTCTACATTTCTACCACAGTGAGGACACTATACTGGTTCTACCTTTCCACCACAGTGAGGACACTATGCTTGTTCTACCTTTCCACCACATTGAGGACACTATACTGGTTCTACCTTTCCACCACAGTGAGGACACTATACTGGTTCTACCTTTCCACCACACTGAGGACACTATGCTGGTTCTAACTTTTCACCACAGCGAGGACACTATACTGGTTCTACCTTTCCACTACAGTGAGGACACTATACTAGTTCCAACTTTCCACCAAAGTAAGGACACTATGCTGGTTCCAACTTTCCACCACAGTAAGGACACTATGCTGGTTCTAACTTTCCACCACAGTAAGGACACTATGCTGGTTCCCACTTTCCACCACAGTGAGGACACTATGCTGGTTCCAACTTTCCACCACAGTAAGGACACTATGCTGTTTCTACCTTCCACCACAGTGGGGACACTATACTGGTTCTACCTTTCCACCACAGTGAGGACACTATGCCAGTTCAACCTTTCCACCACAGTGAGGACACTATGCTGGTTCCAACTTTCCACCACAGTGAGGACACTATACTGGTTCTCACTTTCCACCACAGTGAGGACACTATGCTGGTTCCAACTTTCCACCACAGTAAGGACACTATGCTGGTTCTAACTTTCCACCACAGTGAGGACACTATACTGGTTCTACCTTTCCACCACAGTGAGTTCACTATGCAGGTTCTAACTTTCCATCACAGTGAGGACACTATACTGGTTCTAACTTTCCACCACAGTGAGGACACTATACTGTTTCTAACTTTCCAACACAGTGAGGACAATATACTGGTTCTAACTTTCCACCACAGTGAGGACACTATACTGGTTCTACCTTTCCACCACAGTGAGGACACTATATGGGTTCTACCTTTCCTCCACAGTGAGGACACTATGCTGGTTCTAACGTTCCACCACAGTGAGGAAACTATGCTGGTTCTACCTTTCCACCACAGTGAGGACACTATGCTGGTTCTAACGTTTCACCACAGTAAGGACACTATGCTGGTTCTAACTTTCCACCACAGTGAGGAAACTATGCTGGTTCCACCTTTCCACCACAGTAAGGACACTATGCTGGTTCCAACTTTCCACCACAGTGAGGACACTATGCTGGTTCCAACTTTCCACCACAGTACGGACACTATACTGGTTCTAACTTTCCACCACAGTAAGGACACTATGCTGGTTCTAACTTTCCACCACAGTAAGGACACTATGCTGGTTCCCACTTTCCACCACAGTGAGGACACTATGCTGGTTCCAACTTTCCACCACAGTAAGGACACTGCTGGTTCTACCTCTCCACCACAGTGAGGACACTATACTGGTTCTACCTTTCCACCACAGTGAGGACACTATGCTAGTTCTACCTTTCCACCACAATGAGAACATTAAGCTGGTTCCAACTTTCCACCACAGTAAGGACACTATGCTGGTTCTAACTTTCCACCACAGTGAGGACACTATACTGGTTCTACCTTTCCACCACAGTGAGGACACTATACTGGTTCCAACTTTCCACCACAGTGAGGAAACTATACTGGTTCTACCTTTCCACCACAGTGAGGACACTATGCTGGTTCCAACTTTCCACCACAGTGAGAACACTATGCTGGTTCCAACTTTCCACCACAGTAAGGACACTATGCTGGTTCTAACTTTCCACCACAGTGAGGAAACTATACTGGTTCTACCTTTCCACCACAGTGAGTTCACTATGCAGGTTCTAACTTTCCATCACAGTGAGGACACTATACTGGTTCTAACTTTCCACCACAGTGAGGACACTATACTGTTTCTAACTTTCCACCACAGTGAGGACAATATACTGGTTCTAACTTTCCACCACAGTGAGGACACTATACTGGTTCTACCTTTCCACCACAGTGAGGGCACTATGCTGGTTCTAACGTTCCACCACAGTGAGGACACTATGCTGGTTCTACCTTTCCACCACAGTGAGGACACTATACTGGTTCTACCTTTCCACCACAGTGAGGACACTATGCTGGTTCTACCTTTCCACCACAGTGAGGACACTATGCAGGTTCTAACTTTCCACCACAGTGAGGACACTATACTGGTTCTACCTTTCCACCACAGTGAGGACAATATACTGGTTCTACCTTTCCACCACAGTGAGGACACTATACTGGTTCCAACTTTCCACCACAGTAAGGACACTATGCTGGTTCTAACTTTCCACCACAGTGAGGAAACTATGCTGGTTCCACCTTTCCACCACAGTAAGGACACTATGCTGGTTCCAACTTTCCACCACAGTAAGGACACTATACTGGTTCTAACTTTCCACCACAGTAAGGACACTATGCTGGTTCTAACTTTCCACCACAGTAAGGACACTATGCTGGTTCCCACTTTCCACCACAGTGAGGACACTATGCTGGTTCCAACTTTCCACCACAGTAAGGACACTGCTGGTTCTACCTTTCCACCACAGTGAGGACACTATACTGGTTCTACCTTTCCACCACAGTGAGGACACTATGCTAGTTCTACCTTTCCACCACAGTGAGAACATTAAGCTGGTTCCAACTTTCCACCACAGTAAGGACACTATGCTGGTTCTACCTTTCCACCACAGTGAGGACACTATACTGGTTCTACCTTTCCACCACAGTGAGGACACTATGCTGGTTCTAACTTTCCACCACAGTGAGGACACTATACTGGTTCTACCTTTCCACCACAGTGAGGACACTATACTGGTTCTACCGTTCCACCACAGTGAGGACACTATACTGGTTCTACCTTTCCACCACAGTGAGGACACTATGCTGGTTCTAACTTTTCACCACAGTGAGGACACTATACTGGTTCTACCTTTCCACCACAGTGAGGACACTATACTGGTTCCAACTTTCCACCACAGTAAGGATACTATGCTGGTTCTAATTCTCCATCACAATGAGGAAACTATACTGGTTTTACCTTTCCACCACAGTGAGGACACTATACTGGTTCTACCTTTCCACCACAGTGAGGACACTATGCTGGTTCTAACTTTTCACCACAGTGAGGACACTATACTGGTTCTACCTTTCCACCACAGTGAGGACACTATACTGGTTCCAACTTTCCACCACAGTGAGGAAACTATACTGGTCCTACCTTTCCACCACAGTGAGGACACTATGCTGGTTCCAACTTTCCACCACAGTGAGGACACTATACTGGTTCTACCTTTCCACCACAGTGAGGACACTATACTGGTTCTACCTTTCCACCACAGTGAGGACACTATACTTGTTCTAACTTTCCACCACACTAAGGACACTATGCTGGTTCTACCTTACCACGACAGTGAGGACACTATACTGGTTCTACCTTTCCACCACAATGAGGACACTATGCTAGTTCTACCTTTCCACCACAATGAGGACACTATGCTGGTTCTACCTTTCCACCACAGTGAGGACACTATACTGGTTCTACCTTTCCACCACAGTGAAAAAACTATACTGGTTCTACCTTTCCACCACAGTGAGGACACTATGCTGGTTCTAACTTTCCACCACAGTGAGGACACTATACTGGTTCTACCTTTCCACCACAGTGAGGACACTATACTGGTTCTACCTTTCTACCACAGTGAGGACACTATACTGGTTCTACCTTTCCACCACAGTGAGGACACTATGCTGGTTCTAACTTTCCACCACAGTGAGGACACTATACTGGTTCTACCTTTCCACCACAGTGAGGACACTATGCTGGTTCTACATTTCTACCACAGTGAGGACACTATACTGGTTCTACCTTTCCACCACAGTGAGGACACTATGCTTGTTCTACCTTTCCACCACATTGAGGACACTATACTGGTTCTACCTTTCCACCACAGTGAGGACACTATACTGGTTCTACCTTTCCACCACACTGAGGACACTATGCTGGTTCTAACTTTTCACCACAGCGAGGACACTATACTGGTTCTACCTTTCCACTACAGTGAGGACACTATACTAGTTCCAACTTTCCACCAAAGTAAGGACACTATGCTGGTTCCAACTTTCCACCACAGTAAGGACACTATGCTGGTTCTAACTTTCCACCACAGTAAGGACACTATGCTGGTTCCCACTTTCCACCACAGTGAGGACACTATGCTGGTTCCAACTTTCCACCACAGTAAGGACACTATGCTGTTTCTACCTTCCACCACAGTGGGGACACTATACTGGTTCTACCTTTCCACCACAGTGAGGACACTATGCCAGTTCAACCTTTCCACCACAGTGAGGACACTATGCTGGTTCCAACTTTCCACCACAGTGAGGACACTATACTGGTTCTCACTTTCCACCACAGTGAGGACACTATGCTGGTTCCAACTTTCCACCACAGTAAGGACACTATGCTGGTTCTAACTTTCCACCACAGTGAGGACACTATACTGGTTCTACCTTTCCACCACAGTGAGTTCACTATGCAGGTTCTAACTTTCCATCACAGTGAGGACACTATACTGGTTCTAACTTTCCACCACAGTGAGGACACTATACTGTTTCTAACTTTCCAACACAGTGAGGACAATATACTGGTTCTAACTTTCCACCACAGTGAGGACACTATACTGGTTCTACCTTTCCACCACAGTGAGGACACTATATGGGTTCTACCTTTCCTCCACAGTGAGGACACTATGCTGGTTCTAACGTTCCACCACAGTGAGGAAACTATGCTGGTTCTACCTTTCCACCACAGTGAGGACACTATGCTGGTTCTAACGTTTCACCACAGTAAGGACACTATGCTGGTTCTAACTTTCCACCACAGTGAGGAAACTATGCTGGTTCCACCTTTCCACCACAGTAAGGACACTATGCTGGTTCCAACTTTCCACCACAGTGAGGACACTATGCTGGTTCCAACTTTCCACCACAGTACGGACACTATACTGGTTCTAACTTTCCACCACAGTAAGGACACTATGCTGGTTCTAACTTTCCACCACAGTAAGGACACTATGCTGGTTCCCACTTTCCACCACAGTGAGGACACTATGCTGGTTCCAACTTTCCACCACAGTAAGGACACTGCTGGTTCTACCTCTCCACCACAGTGAGGACACTATACTGGTTCTACCTTTCCACCACAGTGAGGACACTATGCTAGTTCTACCTTTCCACCACAATGAGAACATTAAGCTGGTTCCAACTTTCCACCACAGTAAGGACACTATGCTGGTTCTACCTTTCCACCACAGTGAGGACACTATACTGGTTCTACCTTTCCACCACAGTGAAAAAACTATACTGGTTCTACCTTTCCACCACAGTGAGGACACTATGCTGGTTCTAACTTTCCACCACAGTGAGGACACTATACTGGTTCTACCTTTCCACCACAGTGAGGACACTATACTGGTTCTACCTTTCTACCACAGTGAGGACACTATACTGGTTCTACCTTTCCACCACAGTGAGGATACTATGCTGGTTCTAATTCTCCATCACAATGAGGAAACTATACTGGTTTTACCTTTCCACCACAGTGAGGACACTATACTGGTTCTACCTTTCCACCACAGTGAGGACACTATGCTGGTTCTAACTTTTCACCACAGTGAGGACACTATACTGGTTCTACCTTTCCACCACAGTGAGGAAACTATGCTGGTTCCAACTTTCCACCACAGTAAGGACACTATGCTGTTTCTACCTTCCACCACAGTGGGGACACTATACTGGTTCTACCTTTCCACCACAGTGAGGACACTATGCCAGTTCAACCTTTCCACCACAGTGAGGACACTATGCTGGTTCCAACTTTCCACCACAGTGAGGACACTATACTGGTTCTCACTTTCCACCACAGTGAGGACACTATGCTGGTTCCAACTTTCAACCACAGTGAGGACACTATACTGGTTCCAACTTTCCACCACAGTAAGGATACTATGCTGGTTCTAATTCTCCATCACAATGAGGAAACTATACTGGTTTTACCTTTCCACCACAGTGAGGACACTATACTGGTTCTACCTTTCCACCACAGTGAGGACACTATGCTGGTTCTAACTTTTCACCACAGTGAGGACACTATACTGGTTCTACCTTTCCAC